>BLSH010189637.1:73494-84142 GCA_018402905.1 Glandirana rugosa
ACCCCAAAAATGAATTCTCATCATCCGTAAACGCGACCACTTTTGCGCAAACCAATCAATGAACGCCGATTGTGATTTTTTTTATCGCAAATATGAGGAAGAATATAAATCGGCCAAAAACGGTGAAAAAAAATGTTTTTTTATATTTTTTTTTTGGATTTGTATTTTAGCAAAAAGTAAGAAATTTGTTTTTTTTTTGCAAAATTGTTGCTCTTCTTTTGTTTATAGCGGCGATCAGAAATGACGCAGAGGGGATCAAATACCACCAAAAGAAAGCTCTGTTTGTGGGAAAAAAAGGACGCAAATTTCGTTTGGGTACAACGTCGCACGACCGCGCAATTGTCAGTTAAAGCGACGCAGCGCCGAATCGCAAAAAGGGCTCCGGTCCTAAAGCTGGAAATCCTTCCGGTCCTTAAGTGGTTAAGCATTCCACTTATACATCAGCTTAACTAAAATCCCTTTACAGCTGCTCTCACACCAAGGTGTATAAATCAAAGCTGTCCTTTCTCGCACTGCTTTGTCTTCAACCGCCATCTTCTCTCAATCTTCTTCCGGGCTCCTGTCACCCCTTTTTAGCCATTGGGTAGCCATTGATGATAAAAATTGCGAGTCTCTTCAATACAATATACATGGTATGCACATAATTACCCTGTCCCGTCTAGAGATCTGTAAGCATAACTTTCAACTAGGTAATAATAGTACAGTTGGTACTTCTCCACATTGCTAAGTTCTTGTTGGGAATAATTTAATAAATATATAAAAGAAGCGGCACTAAATAAATAAATATATTGAACCCTATTCCCAGGGGTCAAGTCCTGGGAAAAAACGTGTGGAAACTCATCCAAGATCCCCCCACAACCACCAATACTACTACTATGTTGTGCATCACACCTAACCAGAAGTGTCGTTCCATCTCTAACAAGCGGTCGGTGAGATACACTATCCGATGGTGCTTAGATTATCAGGACTCATATCCTATATCAGGCGCAGATCCTATATCTAGCACCCCCTGAAAACAAACGCAGTTGCAGCGAAGTGGTGCAGGTTTTTAGAGATTAAATCAGATGGTGAGGAGACAATATAATGCTTCCTTGCCACCTGTCAAGCACCCTCTGAAAAGTGATCCACACTCAGATGTGTCACTGGGCACCACCAGCTGGGCAACTAGGGCTTCAGGAAACTAGGGGGCGAGGTAGAGCGGGCGGGGACTCTCAATCCTGTCCACTAATTAGCTAATCTCCCGCTGTGCAGCTCTTTAGAAAAAAACTTTTCTGGGTCTCCTGTGTTCAGCTGGCGCTGGGGACAGAAAGTGTACTATTTCTTCTTTTTCGGCCTTAGGCGGAGTAATCCGCCGCAGCCCGCTACACAGTGAAAGCCGGCCTGTGTTATATCATTACACTGGAGATGGCCAGGAGCACTGTGACAGATTAATCTGCCTAAAGCTGAAAAAGAAGAAATAGTCTGCTTTCTTTCCCCGGCTCCCCCGCCTGCTCTACCTCACCCCCCCCCCCTTCCCCTTGGTAAGCCACTGCCAGTCCTGCAAGAAGCGGCTGCTAACGGGAACGGAGTTCCTGCTGTGGAAAAAGCACATTCCTGCAGGACTCAAGCTCTGCCTATTCCAAAATAATGTGCTCAGTGCTAAATTGGCACTATTCTTTGTGCCTGTGAAGAAACACAGTGACCTCAAATACACAACACAGGATCAAATGTCCTTATATTTCAACATGCCATCTGTCCTTCAGCCTTTACACCACTGATGTGACACACCAAAATTCTTCCCCATCTGTGGGCACTGTTTGACTTACCAGATGTCTATGACCTCTTATGCAAAATAAGCAGGTCAAAGTGCGCTTATATCAAACTAAAGGGTCTCCACTCCTCCTCAGACTCCACCATCCAGGATGCCCCGGGTTAATGCCCTCCTCTCTTAATAAAAACTCATGAGTAACATGGACCAAAAGAAAAGCTTCATTGTGCAACATTTATTGAGAACAAAAAGCAACGCATAAATAACAAAAGGCCCACTCCTATTAGTAAGCTTAGTATGTACCTTATTGACATCCAATATGACCAGGCGTTTTGTATTCAGGAAGGCCACCGCTCCACTGTATCCTAGAGCCAGCGTGTGTTCCAATAGCGGTATGCAATGTCACTGGAAGTGGTCAACTGGAAGTGGAGATCCTTTCTTTGCTATAAGTGTACGTTGACCTGCCTATTTTGCATAGGAGATCATAGATACAGTGCCTTGAAAAAGTATTCATACCCCCTGAAATTTTCTACATTTTGTCATGTTACAACTAAAAACGTAAATGTATTTTTTTTTTAGATTTTATGTGATAGACCAAAACAAAGTGGCACATAATTGTGAAGTGGAAGGAAAATGATAAATGGTTTTCAAAATTATTTACAAATAAATATGTGAAAAGTGTGGCATGAATTTTGTATTCAGCCCCCCTGAGTCAATACTTTGTAAAACCACCTTTCACTGCAATTACAGCTGCAAGTCTTTTGGGGATCTTGGGGTCTCTACCAGCTTTGCACATCTAGAGAGTGACATATTTGCCCATTCTTCTTTGTAAAATAGCTCAAGCTCTGTCAAAATATATTGAGAGCTTCTGTAAACAGCAATTTTTGAATCTTGCCACAGATTCTCAATTGGATTTAGGTCTGAACTTTGACTGGTCCTTTCTAACACATGAATATGCTTTGATCTAAGCCATTCCATTGAAGCTCTGGCTGTATGTTTAGGGTAGTTGTCCTGCTGGAATGTGAACCTCCACCCCAGTCTCAAGTCTTTTGCAGACATGTATTTGGCTCCATCCATCTTCCTATTAACTCTGGCCAGTTTTCATGTCCCTGCTGAAGAAAAGCATCCCAACAACATGAGGCTGCCACCACCATGCTTCACGGTGGGGATGGTGTGTTCTGGGTGATGTGCAGTGTTAGTTTTCCACCACATAGCGTTTTGCTTTTAGTCCAAAAAGTTAAATTTTGGTCTCATCTGACCAGAGCACCTTGTACCACATGTTTGCTGTGTCCCCCACATGGCTTCTAGCAAACTGACTTCTTATGGCTTTCTTTCAACAATGGCTTTCTTCTTGCCACTCTTCCATAAAGACCAGATTTGTTGAATGCATGACTAATAGTTGTCCTGTGGATAGATTTTCCCACCTGAGCTGTGTATCTCTGCAGCTCCTCCAGAGTTACCATGGGCCTCTTGGCTGTTTCTCTGATGAATGCTCTCCTTACTAGGCCTGTCAGTTTAGGTGGACAGCCATGTCTTGGTAGGTTTGCAGTTGTGCCATACTCTTTCCATTCTCGGATGATGGATTGAACAGTGCTCCATGAGATATTTAAAGCTTAGGATACTTTTTTATAACCTAACCCTGCTTTAAACTTATATACAACTTCCCTTCCTTTCCCACATCACTATCCCTGACCTGTCTGCTGTGTTCCTTGGCCTTTATGATACTGTTTGTTTACTAAAGTTCTCTAACAAACCTCTGAGGGCTTCACAGAACAGCTGTATTTATACTGAGATTAGATTACGTACAGGTGAACTCTATTTACTATCTAGGTGACTTCTGAAGGCAATTGGTTCCATTAGATTTTAGTTAGGGGTATCAGAGTAAAGGCGGCTGAATACAAATATAATTTTTCAGATATTTATTTGTACAAAAAATTTGAAAACCATTTATCATTTTCCTTCCACTTCTGCTATCACATAAAATCCCAATAAAATACATTTACCTTTTTTGGTTGTAACATGAAAAAATGTGGAAAATTTCAAGGGGTATCAATACTTTTTCAAGGCACTATATCTGTAGAGTGAGCACTTCTGCACTGAGCTAATTTGGGTGTTGAGGGAAGAATTTGGTGTGCTATAATAGTGGTGTAAAGTCTGTAGAAGGATTGATGGGATGTTAAAATATAAGGACACTTGATCATGGGTTGCGTATTTGTTGCCACTGTAGGGATTATTTACTAAAACTGGAGAATGCAATACTGGTACAACTCTGCCTAGAAATACATTGGCTTCTGGGTTTTATTGCCCAAACCTAATTGAACAAGCTGAAGTTAGAAGTTGATTGACTACCATGCATGGCTGCACCAGATTCTGAATGCACCAGCTTTAGTAAAGCTACCCTTGTGTTTCTTCCTGGGCACAAAGAATAGTTTCAATTTAGCTCTGAGCACAATTTTTCGGAATAGTGTTCAAAATATTTATTTAGCATCTCTTTTTTTATATGTTTGGTCATATCACAAGTGTAAAAGGCATTGTGAAGTGGCAACTGGGATATGTGAATATATATATATATATATATATATATATATATATATATATATATATATATATATATATATCTTGTTCACAGAGGGGTTCATATAGCTTTCTTAATTAGAGCAGGAATACACTTGTATTTTTGGGAATAATCAAATGACTTTCGAACAAGTAAAATACTGACAGAATGATTCATTTCTGCTGACTCCATAGCTGCCATTATTACAAGCTGATGAGAGGGTTACATGGTAAGGTCTCCCGTTATACTGGTAAAAAAAAAAGACGGAACCAAGAAATTGAATTATTTCAGCACAGTAAGGCCTCATACACACGGCATTTTGTAATGCCACGTTTTTGGGCGTTTTTTGCTGCTCTCCATGTTATTCAATGGCCCTTTAAAACGTTGACGTTTTTGAGCAGTAGAGGGCGCCGGCGTTAGTGAGCTGTAGCTAGAACGCGGGACCAGTGCCTTCTGAAGCTGCAGCGTCATGGCTTTTTTGACGCCGAGCCGGCAAAACGCTCAATAACGTTGCTTAACGTTGTATACACAGCGTTAAGCCTCGTCAGGTGTTCTATTCAAAATCAATGGTTCCCTATGGGAGCCCATTGATTTGAATAGAAGCCGCACCAGAAGTCGGATCACGGTGATCCGACTTGCGGCGCGACTTGTGTGCTAAGTGTCTTAAAGGGGAACCCCCCAAAAATTTGCGTGGGATTCCCCCCCCCCCCAGAGCATTCAAGGCTCTTCGATCTGGCATGGATTTTAAGAGGAGCCCCCACGCCGAAAAAAACGGCGTAGGGTCCCTCCCAAAATCCATACCAGACCCTTATGCGAGCACGCAGCCTTGCAGGCCAGGAAAGGGGTGGGGACGAGCAAGCGCCCCCCCTCCTGGACCGTACCAGGCCGCATGCCCTCAACATGGGAAGTATGGGTGCTTTGGGGCAGGGGGGGCGCTGCGCCCCCCACCCCAAAGCACCTTGTCCCCATGTTGATGGGGACAAGAACCTCTTCCTGACTACCCTGGCCGTTGGTTGTCGAGGTCTGCGGGCAGGGGCTTATCGGAATCTGGAAGCCCCCTTTAATAAGGGGGCCCCCAGATGCCGGGCCCCCCACCCTATGTAAATGAGTATGGGATACATCGTACCCCTACCCATTTACCTGGGGGAAAAAAAGTGTACCAAAAAAAAAAACACTACACAGCTTTTTAAAATATTTTATTAAATCCGCTCCAGCATCTTCTCCCCTCTCTTCTTTCTTCGGCTAATAAGTGCGTCTAACTTTTATCAAAATTTCTTGAGCTCCTTAAACACTTTGTACTTGTGTCACTAAGATAAATACTCTACATGTACTGCCACAGCTATTGTATGTGTTTTATTATAGCACTGTGAGGGTATTTTCAGATTTGTTAGTCATGTGCCAGCTAAGAGAAGGGGCAGTTCTTAGCAGGAACCAGGGCTTCTTCATATTTATAAAATATTAGGTGACATTTCATTTCTGCAGTATGAAGGGGCTGTTGAAGTGAATATATTCAGTGGTGATCAAATGAGTAAAGTGTTGTCCTAAAATCCATTGCTTTCATACAAAAGAGTAAGGGATAGCACATTGGAATTTAAAGCGGAGTTCCACCCACAAATACATCTTTATATATTTAAAATCCTCTATGCATTATGAATCACCTTTGGAAAAAAAAAATGATACTCACCCTAAGTGCCCTGTTGCTATGTGGTCCCTGTAATCTTCCACTTCCTGATCCGAGGCACTGCGCATCACTTCCTGTCTTGTCTGGGCTCATGGGAGATGTGAGTCATCATTTCCCATGAGTCAGTGGGCATCCCTGAGCTGTAAAATCGCGTTATTTCCAGACAGGAAATGATGGGATTTTGTGGGGGAGAGACATGTTAATCTATGTTGCCATAACAACGGGGCGGGACCTTCCTCCGTCACTGCCCATTGTCATGGCAATGAGACATACACTCGAGATCGAGAGGTGCATGCTGGTTAACCAGCATGCACCTTATCCAGAAAGAGACTCGAGGAGGTAGCGAGTGGGCTTCACATGCTCACAGCTAAGAAGGTAACTCCCAGTAAAGTAAAAAATCAGCAATGTAAGTACAAAAGAAATAGGAAGCCTACCCCAATTTAAAGCTATCAATTACTTTATTTATGTAATGAATACTAACTAGGTGGATGGCAGCAAAAAAAAAGAAATATGTCAGCGGAACTCCGCTTTAAGGGCAACATTGCGTATGCCACCTCCTGGAGCTCTCGCTGTATTTTTACAGTACACTCTTTCAGCCAATAGTATGACTACCACTCTGTTTCTGGTACTGGCACACCCCAGTTGTAGGTGTCCTACAAAGTAGCCAAAGCATTGTTTCAGGGTGGATTTGATTTAAATCAAGTCTATTTAAATCATGATTTAACCACTTGCCGACCGCCGATCGGCATCTGACGGCGACAAAGTGGTTCGTTATCGCAAAACGCCGTCATACGACGGCGGCTGCGATAACGCGCACTGTGAGCGCGCGCGCGCCGCCGGAGGCGCGCCCGCGCGCTCACTGTGTCCGGGGGGGTCCAGGGAGCGGGTGCGGCGGCTTCGATTGCCGCCGGCTACCCGCGATGGCCCCCCCTGGAGCGAATGAGCGGGGTCCGTGTATGTAAACACGGACCTCCGCTCTGTGTGAGGGGGAAGGGAAGTGATCACAGCCTTCTCGTACATGAAGGCTGTGATAACTTCCTTTCCCCAGATAGGCAGTCCCCCATACAGTTAGAACACGCCCAGGGAACATAGTTAACCCTTAGCGCGCCCCCTGCAGGTTAACCCCTTCACTGCCAATGGCATTTACACAGTAATCAGTGCATTTTTATAGCACTGATCGCTGTATAAATGCCAATGGTCCCAAAAAAGTGTCAAAACGTTCCGACATGTCCGCCCCAATATCGCAGTACCGCAAAAAATCGCAGATCGCCGCCATTTTTAGTAAAAAATAAAAAAAAAATAAAAACCCCAGAAATGAATTCTCACCATCCGTAAACGCGACCACTTTTGCGCAAACCAATCAATAAACGCCGATTGCGATTTTTTTTATCGCAAATATGAGGAAGAATATAAATCGGCCAAAAACGGTGAAAAAAAATGTTTTTTTATATTTTTTTTTTGGATTTGTATTCTAGCAAAAAGTAAGAAATTTGGGTTTTTTTGCAAAATTGTCGCTCTTCTTTAGTTTATAGCGGCGATCAGAAATGACGCAGCGGTGATCAAATACCACCAAAAGAAAGCTCTGTTTGTGGGAAAAAAAGGACGCAAATTTTGTTTGGGTACAATGTCGCACGACCGCGCAATTTTCAGTTAAAGCGACGCAGTGCCGAATCGCAAAAAGGGCTCCGGTCCTAAAGCTGGAAATCCTTCCGGGGCTGAAGTGGTTAAATCACTAGTAAAAAGGCTTGATTTAAATCAACTTGATTTAAATCATAATTTTTAAAGGGCAACTGTCGTCTCTGTTCTGCAGCGCCTCCTCTGACCCGCTGTTCGCTCACCGACAGTCCCATTGACTTTAATGGGACAGCTGGTGATGCGGCAGTGACACAACAAGATGAGGGATGTGGCGGCAGCAGGTGAGAGGATGCCCGCTAACAGGCGCTGCCATGATGGGTCTGAAATGACAGGTGCTCTTTAAACGCAAGGACGCATTCTTAGTTAGAATCTTTAATATTTGCAAACAAAATGAAGGTTTCCTATTTAAAATAATAAGCTGACAGGTTAGTAATACAGCGATATCAGAACCGATTCAATCATACAGTTTGTAGTGTACATAGATTTGCAAAATAATGGGATAATGGAATATTCCTGAACTTTGTTTCATCTCAAGGTTACTGTGAAATTGTGTGAATGCATCAATGCAGTGCATGTTATCTCAGCTTGCAGAGCTTGGGTTTATTGAATGAGTTGACCAAAAATGTAAATATTGCAGAATATACAGCCTCATGTTACATAACTAAGCTCCATTTCATGGAATAAACTAAATTATTAATGTATCTTAAATAGAAAACTATCTTTAGATAGATTTTTACTTCAAAAGCATTTTATTAAATTATATTCAATAAAAATCAAAAAATCGATTTAAATCAAAAAATTTAATTTAATTTAAAAAAATCATTGATATTTATCCACCCTGTATTGTTTGCAGCTACACTGCCCACTCTTCTCCTCTTATCCAATCACAGAATGTTTTTCATTCTGTAAACCCATTCAAAAAATCCAAACCCTTCCGTGAATGGGCAGAGGAGAGGAGATGGACATTTTTTTCCTAAAGTATTCTGGCAGTGGACAGTCTTGTTACCAAAATTTCAAGTATGTAATGTATTCTTTTTACATAATATACTGTAACACTTGCATTTTTTAATTTTAGGTTAGCAGTCCTTTAACTGTTTCGCTACCAGGTACCACATATTATGGCTCTAAAAGGGTGAAAACAAGCAGCTATCAGCTTGCTTTAAATCTCGTCAGCCACCCACTGGGTATAATGTAGAAGTGATCAGGACAGCTGACCCCCCCCCCCATTTTAAAGGCCCCCCACCCCTCTGTATGCACACAGATGTAAAACTATGAGGACCTATGACAACCATAAGTACATAAATGCAGAATGTGTAACACAAATTAGGCATGCAAGCACTGATTGGGTATTTTGACAGCTGTAGGTGCTGGCTGTCAGAATTCAATAGCTGAACTGTAGATCTGTCCATCCAAGCTGTTTAGCCCATGGGAAATATTAACATGTATGCCTAGTTTTACTCTAAATTGATAAGCTGTAGAGGTTTTTAAAGCATCGTCTATGATTTTTTTGGTATGAAAAGTTTTTTTTTGTGTTTGCATGCACATGAATTCATTTTAAGTATGTTTTACTGAAATCAAAAGTTTAGTAAACAATTGAACAAATATTGTGCAACATAAACATTTGCAAATGCGATCTTTTATTCTACAGGTTCTCTGCTATAATGATTTTGGGTCTGTGAGTAATTTTGAGGATAAAAATGCACTCTTTAGAATGTATGTACATTTAAAAAAAAAAATGAGTCTGGCAGTGAAACGGTTAAAGGAATTCTTTTAATTTTTTTACTTATTCATTATGGTCAGGACTAATGTACATATAGAATATTCAGTATTAATACTATGTATTCTTCTCACCAGCCAGCAGATAGTGCTCTGCCCACCTTTTCACATATTCAGCGTCCTCAACTTAGACTTCTGCTGCAGGATCAGCTCCTGTAATTGGCCCTCCCCCCACCTCACTGTTCACCCTCCCTGTCCAGGATTTGATGCCCCCTGCTGCCTGGGGTTGATTTACTAAAGCTGGAGAGTGCAAAATCTGGCGCAGCTGTGCATGGTGGCCAATCAGCTTCTAACTTCAGCTTGTTCAATTAAGCTTTGTAAAATAAAAACCTGGAAGCCGATTGGTATTCTATGCAGAGCTGCACCAGATTTTGCACTCTCCACTTTTAGTAAATCAATCCCACTGAATGAGCGGTAAGCTGTGTTTACTATGCTTAAAGTGGAGGTAAACCCTCCTATCGTTTTCAGCCAAGGAAGCTGCCATCTTGGCCTCTGTTTAATCTTCAACTGCCATAATGCTGCCATAATGCTACACATGTGATCAGTTAGGACTCAGCCATGGTGTGACAGTTTGGTTGAGAGCACAACTAATGTGACAGTTAGGCTCCATGCACACGGGACGCTTTTCAGCCTCCCCTGAACATTTTATCTTGACAGCTAGAAACCGGCTTCTAAAATGGCCATCCTACCGCGTTTTGCATGCCACGTTTAGCTGCGTTTGGCGGTGCTTTGCTGCGTTCGCACCTGGGATAGTTTTTTTATTTATTTAATTATTATTTTTAATGGAAACTCCTGTAAACGAAACACTCCAAGATGCGGGTTACCGCATTTAGGCACGTTTGAAAGCTGTTACAGGCATTTGGCGTTTCAAATGCCTCTGAACCTCTTTCTGAACGCATTTTTTTCCCAAGAAATGCCTCTAAACTCACCTGCCTGGGAATGACCTTAAATGACCTTGTGTACATGGACTGATAAGATATCATTAGATGAGTTCAGGGGCAGCTGAAAAAAACGCCCAAATGCCTCTCATTTAGAGGCAGCAGTGTGCATGAGGTCTAAGCATTCCTGGCATGCCGGGAATATAAATGTTTTTTGAAACTGTTCAATCGATGGGTTTACTTCCACTTTAATTTTGCAAATGAACAGGAGCCTGTGTACATACTGCTGCAGAGAAAGGGATAGAGGAATCTATGTCCTCAGTTCCTTTTTCTGTCTAAATAGTGGTCTGTTTAGAACCCTCATATTTTACCAAAGC
>BLSH010189637.1:100875-142387 GCA_018402905.1 Glandirana rugosa
TGTTATTTTGGAACTTCCACTAACCAAAGACACACCTCAAAGAGGTTTAAAACGTGAAAGTTCGAAATCATTTACTTGGGGAGGGAAAACTGATGCAGCCACCACATCTAATGATTGGTATGTTGCAATATATTACATTTTGAGTTTTGAGTTTAATACTGCTTTAAGTTCTTCAGTCTGTGTGATTGGCTTCCTATTCCCCCCATCAAATTACAAGCATGCACTGCATTAGGCATTTCCCTAAGGGCAGTAACCCATAACAAACAATATGCTTCAATCTATACTCAGAGGGCCTGATTGTTGACTTAAAGGGGTTCATTTACTAAAGCTTGAAAGTGCAAAATTTGGAGAAACTCCACACAGAAACCAATCACCTTCAAGGTTTTATTGTCAAAGCTTGATTGAACAAGTTGAGGTTAGAAGCTGATTGGCTAGCATGCACAGCTGCACCAGTTTTTGCACTCTCCAGCTTTAGTAAATCAACCCCATAGTGTTACTAAACCCAGGACCCCCCCCCATTCACTATATCTGGTCTTCCACAGTACACAGAACACGGAAATGCAATTATTTTAGTAAATATAAACTGCTAAATGCATTTTCTCATCAGCAGTATACATCAGTCTTGTGACTTCTATCAGTGTCTGGCTGAACTCTGGTTAAATAGTGTAGGAGCAGTTTTCATTCTCCTCTGACTGTCCTATGAGGATGCATGACTCCTTACCCTCTGTCTGGACAGTGCTGATTGGCCCTGTGCTGATTACATGCACCCTCCCAAAAAATCTCTCTAGCAATACACACCAAACTAAGCATGTACAGAGTGCCCCCAAGGCTCTGTATTATCAGGAGATGGATTGGGGACAGTGGCAGAAGGGAAGGGTCAGGATCAAATATTCTTTTTACACAATGCAAAGGATTAACCCCTTAGGTTCCATAGTGATTATAACAAGCATGCTTTACCGCATATAAAGACTGATTTTACTGTTGTGGCTTTAGTAACACTTTAAATTAACATTTAATTTCGGTAGCTAAACCCAAGCCCAAACAAAGGCTGTTGAATTGTGCTGCTAAAAAAAGTCATGCTTGCTATACAACCAATGAAAAACATTTATGTAAAATATTTTCATAAACATGCACATTTGTTTTGTTTGAGCATTCCTGTTCCTGGCAATGGAGGGTAAACAGTATTGGTAACCCAAATAAATGTACATTCAAGCAAATTTCATCTCATGTCTATATGTATTTTGGGGTAATTGAGTTAATATTTCTGTAAGTGAACATGGAAATCTGTAAAGCCCAAGTCTGGGCTCAGACCCTTGACATCTGATCACCCCCTCTTACCACCCCCCCCCCCCTCCAGTGGTGTGTTATGCTTCTTCATATATAAATGCTGTGTGTATATACATATATATATATACTGTAATGTATAAAGTGTATATATCTGTTCCAGACATCTTCAGGCTGATCACGTGATGCACAGGATTCTCTTCCTATTTGGATCTTGATGATGAAGAGAGTGATGCTGATGTGATTATGTGGGCAACACTCGCTGCATCATACCCTACACTCCCCAAATTCTTATCGGATGAATGACACTGGGGGTGGATTTATTAAAACTGAAGAATAGAAAATTTGGTGCAACTCTGCATAGAAACTAGTCAGCTTCCAGGTTTTTTGTCAAAGCAAGATGACGTTAGAAGCTGATTGGTTTCTATGCAGAGCTGCACCTTATTTTGCACTCTCCAGTTTTAATAAATCTCCCCCACAGTGTCAATCAGCCTAGATGCCTGAGGACATCTTGTGGTAGAAAAGAAGTATTGTGGAGGACAGCTCCAGACTGAAGGTTAGTGTTGCAGCAAGAGATTTCTTTTTATTTTAAAACCAGCAAATGAACCATCTAATTTTAAAATACCCCAGAGTTTGAATTTAACTGTTCTCTTGCCAGCAGGCCTATAATATTCCTTTAGCTCATTCAGTATGATTACTTGACTAATCTTACCCATTTTGGCAGGCCCTGCTATTGCAGATGTTACACATGTAACTATGTGAAACATCGCCCAGATCATGAAAACGTGATCTCCTCACAAATAATTCACCCTGACAGTCAGTGAGTCTGCAAATCTTTAAAGGCAAATCTAAGCCAGACATGCTCTATTTCCTGAACCTATTTCCTTTTAAGATCCTCTTTTAACTTGGTAAAAACATCACAGGATAAAGAGTGATAATAGGAGAGTGATTATTAGGGGATTGTTAGAGGAGTGGCTCATTCTTTGTTGTTCCAAACACCTTTGTTGCCAGATTTTAGACAACTGTTTAATATGTGCAGTTCTACACAATTAGCATTTAATTTCTATATACAATCAATAAATGTAATGTTGATTTTTTTTTTTTTTTGCTGCTCTAAAAAGAGTATATATTAATTAAAGTATAACTAAAGGCAAAACAGGTTTTTGGTTTTGGATAGAGTGGAGAGGGATTAGAACACTTGCCAGTTTATATTGTTTCTGTGCACCCGTTAAAGTGGAACTTCTGCATTAAGACCTCCTCCCCAGCTCCTGATGGTGAAACTGAGCTTTTCGGCAGGGGGGGGGGGTGCGGGTACCCGATTTTGACGGGCACTTCCGTTCCGGTTGCCTTAGGCAATCGGAAGTGGAAGGTCTCTTTCCCCCTCCCTCCCGAAGTCTTCTGGGACACAGGACAGGTCCTAGAAGACTTCGGGACCAATCACACGGCGCCGCTCCACTCGCGCATGCGCAGTGCGTGCCCAGCCGTGAAGCCACTAGCTGTCACGGCTGGGTGCCCACACTAGGAATGACAGCGCCGCGGAGGGGAGGGGGGAGAGATCCGAGGCTCTGTGCGGCCCCATCGCTGGACCGGGAGACAGGTGAGTGTCTGATTATTAAAAGTCAGCAGCTACACTTTTTATGGCTGCTGACTTTTAATAGATATAGAAAACTCCACTTTAAATAGATTCACCCTCTTTATTTGTCCTGTTTACCATTATCATTAAAAGTGACAGTAAAACAAATTACACAAATTTTGTGTTGTCCCCAGAAAAGTTATAGAAGGGAAATCCAATGGATACACTAGTTCTGGTGACCTGAGGGTCCCCAAGGAAATCCATTGATTTATAGGAATTTCCTCTCACTTCTTGTTTGGCTATAAGACAGGAAGTGAAGGGAAATCTCCCCATTCGGGCACAGATGGTGAAAAAAAAATCTGACAGGGGTTATAACCCCTCCCTTACTCTATCCAAAATTAAAAAAAAAAAGTTTTGCCTATAGTTCTACTTTAACTACTACAGCTCCGGAAGGTTTACTCCCCTTCATGACCAGGACATTTTTTTTGCGCTATAAACAAAAAAAGATGGACAATCTTGAAAAAAGAAGAAACAATATTTTTACTTTCTGCTATAAAACACATCCAATAAAAAAATGTAAAAAAATCAAATTTAGGCCAATATGTATTCTACTACATATTTTTGGCAAAAAATATTCCAATGAGCATATATTGATTGGTTTTCATGAAATGTATAGCGTCTACGAACTATAGGATAGTTTTATGGAATTTACATTTTTTCAATTTTTTTTTTTTAGTAATGGCAGCGATCAGTGATTTTTAGCGGGAATGCGACATTGCAGCAGACAAATCTGACACTTTTGGGGACCAGTGACACTAATACAGTGATCAGTGCTAAAAAATGCACTGTCACTGTACTAATGACACTGGCAGAGAAGGAGTTAACATCAGGGGCAATCAAAGGGTTAACTGTGTTCCTTGGGAGTGTTTGGGGCGTGCATTTACTGTGGAAAGACAGAGATTGGTGTTCCTTCTTAACAGAAACCCAGATCTCTGTCTTCCCTTCTCAAAGAACGGCGATCTGCCTTGTTTACACAGGCAGACCGCCATTCGGCTAATCTCTGGAACGATCGGCAGGTCCTGGCGGACATCGGGTCCGCTGGACCCACTGATTGGCTCTCGCTGTGATTGACACACACGCCCCCCCAGACCCAAAAGTGTCAGATCACATACTAGGTACATGATCTGGCACAGAGCATCCGCCCTGCCGCAGTATATCCGCGTGGGGCGGTCGCTAAACGGTTAAGTATTAATAATCTAATGCAAGCAGTGTTTTACCTAGCATATCTGTCATCCTTGGCTGATTTTTATTATTATTTTTCTGTAATAATCATTAAATCCGTAGAAGGGATCAAGAAAAAGAATGCTGGAGCCATGGCCAAAAAAATTGGGTGTCTTTTCACAGTGTATGGTGGGAGTAAACTGCACCCCATCATTGATGCCATTGGAAGTAATAAACCCCAGTGCAGGTAATCTCCCCTTCATTGGTGATCATTGGTAGTAATGTTACCCCCCCTCCCCCATTGCAGGTCTGTGATAGCAATGAAACCCCCCCACTCTTTTGGTCAGTGCCAGGCTGTAATAATACATTAAACCCACATTAGTGGTCAGTGACAGGCTGAGGCTGTAAAAACCACCCCCTTCCCCAGTCTTTGTGGGTAGTAGCAGACTCAGGCTGTACTAATCACCCCCCTCCAGCAATGCTTTTCAGTTGCGGGCTGTAAACATATAATAACTCCCTCCCCTTCCTGCCCAGCATTTGTGTTCAGTGTTTACTTACCTAATCACATGGTCCTGCACTGCTTCCTCTTTCCCCATCAGCCAGGATTAAACTTCTACTGTCAGGTAGAGATCTCTCTACCTGCCAGCTACAGCTTCATTCATTGTGCGGTGCTGAAATGCAAAGGGCATTCTAGCACCCAGCGCAATGTTGCACCAGGGCACCCTCCAAAAGGCAGTACCTAGTGCAGAACCCCTCTACCCCCTTCCCTTCCTAGGACACCACTGAACCTAAGTAATAGTATAACATTGTACTTAGTCTGGTTGAAAAAAGACACAAGTCTATCTAGTTTAATAAAAAGGCTCGTGCATTATGGGCGCATGGGCGCTGTCCCCCCATCCCTACCTCTTCCCCCCCCAATCCATGCGCCCGGCCCCTTTCAGGATGCCGGACGCATGGATTGCTATGGCGAGGGCGGGAGGAGGTGTTTGTTTTTAAAGCACCTGATTAGAGCCCGAGGCTCTAATAGGCTTCAAAATAGGGTGGGATCGGGGTGCAGACAGTGCTCCCCGATTGCACCCAATTGTGTGACCATAGCAAATAAATTTTTGCTATTTTCACACTGCTGTTCCTCCCCGCCAATCAGGAGCCAGGTCTGTGAGATCTGTTCCCGATTGGCAAAAGCGCCAGGCGATCCTATTGGATGCCTGGCACTAAGGACGGGGAGGCACAGGAGAGGAGAAGGATCCACCACTGCTCTGCCCTACACGGAGGAGGACAGAAGACACACAGCTCCAGAGAAGGAGACAGCAGCCGCAGCTGCTGTCTACCCTACACGGAGGAGGACACACAGCCCGGCGGTAAGCGCCGGACCTCCCGTGGGGAGGGGGGGGTGCTGTCAGTGAGAGCCACATGCGTGTGGGGGGGGGGGGGGCAGGGAGTCATGCTGGCAGTCTGGGGGGGGGTGTGCCGCCCCCCCTCCAAAAAAACCACGAGCCGCCACTGTCCCACAGTTGAGCCAGAGAAAGGCCAAAAAACCAATTGCAGACTAAGGGCTCTCCACTGATTTGGTTTGGGTTGAGTTTAGATCTTTTTACAGTTATCTTATTGTCCTCTTTGTGACTATACAGCCAACAACCTGTAGCAACGTTTCATTTCAAATTGAGTGATGTTTAACTGCTCCATACAAACATAGATGGGAATGTCCATTTTCCTGTAGGGAAAAGTGGAAAAGTATGTTTTGTTCGAAAAGCGGGTTAGCAGGAAAGGAAATCATTGTGTTTCCTACATGTGAACATGCTGGATATCACTGTGGCATTGACCCCTAAACAACCAGTTTTACAGGCTTTGCTTGTTTGGTTTACTTGTTTTTTGTCTCTGTTTGCAGAATACAACTGACTATACATAGGATCTGGGCTTTTTTCAGCTAAAACGCAGAAGAACACAGTTCCGGCACCTCCAGCACAGAATGTATGTAATGGCAAGAGATCCTGGGGTGTGCTGGAGAGTCCATTGGTGCTAGCTGCTGGTGTATCTATTGTCACTGGGGGGATCTATTGTTAAGGGAGGGGTCTGTTGTTGCTGTGAGGGCATTGCTGGCAGGGTCTGGCGGTTGGAGGGTATATTAATGCTGGCTGCAGGGAAATCTATTATTGCTGATGGGGATCTATTGTTTTCAGTGTGCATCTATTGTTGCTGGGGGTATTTTGTTGCAGGAGGCTTATTTTTGCTGGGGGTACTTTTGTTGCTGGCTGCAGGGCATCTCGTTTATTACTTTTCTGGTTATAATTAACATACACATTAGTTAGCACCACAAAATCATACTTGGTTCTATTTTCTGTAAAAGGGGCAGTACAGGTAGTCCCCGAGTTACAAACATCTGAGTTACTAACGACTCGAACTTACGAACGGAGGGAGACAACAGGAAGTGAGAGGAAATCTACCTCTAGGAAGGGAAATTCACTCCTGGAAGAGTTATGGGAAAAAGGGGTCTCCACTGATGCTTTATCACCAATCATTGTTTCCACAACAACCCAAAATTTTCAAAATCCAAATGTCATTGGGACAGAAAGTGAGGTGAAATCTTCTGACCAGGGGCACAGACAGCAAAACAAATGTTACAGTGATGTTAACCCTTCCCTGGGCTGTTCAAAAAACGTAAAAATAGTTTTTTTGGCTGGAGTTACACTTAAAAAATGTACCTGTTCCGACTTACATACATATTGTTAAGAACAAACCTATAGACCCTATCTTGTTTGTAACTAGGGGACTGCCTGTACTGGGAGGTGGGAAGAAGGTGGAACCAAGGACCAAGGGATGGTGCTCAGAGGTGGTAGGGACAGGAACAACTGGGTGACTCCGAAGTAGGGTGTACCTGCACCCGTTCTCTGAGAAAAAAAAGTCCTGCATACAATGATTTTCAGAATGGAGGATACAATTTAGAGTGATAAATAAATATTTTTCTCCACTTCCGCCAATGTGACAGGATGCTTTTCGATTGGCTACTCAGCCGGCCACCAAATTGGGGGTAGAGTCCACAGTTCTTAGCCAACACTGTCACACAGGGAAGGGACTTTACATAGGCCATGCTCTGGTTTCTCATAGCCACCTAACAAAGCAGTGAGTGAGGGAAGGAGAGGTAAGTATGTGCAGCTGGTGGGCCAGCAGGAAAGTGAACCTGTTGCTTTACCTACAGACCTTGAATGGCAACTATCCATGCATGCACAATCTGACCACCAAACTGTTTTGTTTCAAACGTTGGTCATACGAACGTGTGTGATGCATCAACACAAGTACATGTCGCTGTAATGTAAAAAAACAGGCATAATTAAAGTGTTACTAAACCCAGGACCCTGCATTCACTATATCTGGTCTCCCACCGTACACAGAACATGGAAATGCAATTATTTTAGTAAATATAAACTGCTAAATACCTTTTCCCATCAGCAGATAGAGCAGTCTTGTGACTTCTATTAGTATCTGCTTAAAGCTTGTAGGAGGAGTTTTCATTTCCCCCTGACCCTCTATCTGGACAGTGCTGATTGGCCCTGTGCTGATCACATGCACTCTCCCAAGAAAAAAAAAAACAAACTCTCTAGCAATACACACCAAACTGAGCACGTGCAGCCTGTCCCCTAATGCTCTGTTCTATCAGGAAATGGTCTGGGGTTAGTATAAGAAGAGGATCAGAGAGACAGGATCAAACAGCCTTTTTACACAGTGCAAAGGATTAACCCCTTAGGTCTGACAGTGAGTATAACAAGCATGCTTTACTGCATATACAGACTGATTTTACTGTTGTGGCTTTAGTAACACTTTAACCACAAAAACTAAAAGATTTCATGTGTGGCAATTAATAATATGTTTAGGATTCAGTGGCATACTATGTGCTTGACAAGAAAATTGCCAGCTATCCTGCATAAATTGGTTGGACAAATTATAAAAAATACATGAAGTAATACACAACACAGTGGAGTTGATTTACTAAAGGCAAATAGACTGTTCACTTTACAACTCTGTAAGTGCAGTTACTTCAGAGTTTGGTAAGGTGAAGCTCTGTTGACTTCTGTTATCCAATCATGTGCAAGCAAATATGCTTTTTTTTTTTAATTCTCCTTGCGTGTGATTGGGTATTCTTTGCAAAGTAAAAGCTTCATCTCAATTACTAAGAAATGACAATGACCGTTTTATAACAGGCCCCTGCGCTTCTGTGCAGCTGGAACTAAAGATGTACATAAACAGGTATATTCTATATAGGCCATGAATTCTGCTCTCAGTTCAAACACATTTTTGTAGCAGTTTTACACTTGATCATGATAATTTCCTGACATTTCTGCAACCAGGCATTTCTGCAGCAGTTAACAGTTCATCCGGCTTGGACTAATAAATATTTACTGTCAAACTGGTCTTTGAATTCTTTCCATGCATCAAAACCTTTAAAAAGAATTGGTGAATTCGTATTGTTGCTTTGGATACTTTCAAATGATATGACTGTTTTACTGATGTAACTCTGGTTAAGCCTATAATGTAATGATTTTTATATGTTGTCTCTGCAATGCTTTAGAATACAGCGCCACCTACTGGATACTATTATATTTTTGCTACAATTTGTGTAATTTAATTATTGACCGATGAGTCACTGTAAATTGCTTTTGTAACTGTAATATTTACCAATATATTCATATTTTTATAGCATAATAAGCATAATAAATGCTTTAAAATGATATGCATGAATACATGTTTACCTTATAGTATAAACATGGAATATAGAGAAAGAAAATTCAGTAGATTTAATCTCTTCTCTTTCTTTCTTTTTCTTTCTTTCTTTCTTTCTTTCTTTCTTTCTTTCTTTCTTTCTTTCTTTCGTTCTTTCGTTCTTTCGTTCTTTCTTTCTTTTTCTTTCTCTTTCTTTCTTTCTTTTTCTCTCTCTCTCTCTCTCTTTCTTTCTCTATTCAGTATTTCGACTTTGATACAGTACCTATTGAACAATTACTATTAAATATTGACAAATATCATAAGCAATTGCCATTGGTTTGTTTTCATATAGTTACATAGTTTGGTTATAAAAATTAAACTGAAAAAAGAAAATAAAAGGATTTAAAACATGCATCGGAACCCTAAACCTGCAGTTGATCTAGAGCAGGCATCTCCAAACTGCGGCCTGTGGGCCAAATGCGGCCCCCTGCAAGATTTTATCTGGGCCTCTGATGTAAGAGGGGACTTTGATGTGGGCTCTGAGGCAAGAAGGGATTCTTGTAGAGACCATCATGTAAAGGAGCTCTTATATAAGAGGGTACTCTGATTGGCTCAAGATTATTTGGGGTTTTACTAAAGTTTTTGTCAGTTGTTCTAAATCATTTCAGGCTGCTCACATTAAAAACGTCAAATAAAACTTTTACTTAAAATTTAAATGTGATTAATTGATGTATAAAACTGATTGTTTGTGATTATTCAATGTGGCCATTGTAAGGAAAAGTTTGGAGACCCTTGGAAGGTGAAACGCGTGGTCCAAGGTAAGGTAAGGGAATAATATTTCCTTACTAATCCTCTTTCCATATGTGGAGGTTTAACCTCTTTTCATCTTTTGTCATCATTTTTACATGTCAGTGCTGCTGTTTTCATCCAGCCTCTTTGCAGCAACTTCCTGTCGACATGCACTCGCTCCAGTATCAGCTGCACATCTATGCTCAGGATGCATTAAAATTTAGCACCCAAAGTGCTAAAAAGAAAGCACAGTCTACTATCAGTGGGTACATATTTATTATTAGTTTAATATGCACCTTGATGTCTTTTTTTATATGACTTTCACATCTGGTTACAGCAGGGACTTGCAGTCAGGGGAGGCAGAGCCTCACCTGCCATGAACATAAAATAAATAAATAAAAAAAAAAATATAGACTTCGAGGGTCTTAGCCTGGAGACCTGGCATCACAGAGACCCCTGGTATGTAGCTGAGGTCCTACCCCACCACTGGTAAATTTGGGACTCCTATCATCTATGGTTCCAGAGATACAGGGCTCCTTGTGCAGCCTGTCAGAAGCTACATAAAGAGCAGCCAGTTTAAATACAAGCTGGCACACTCTGTTTGCAGCAGACTGAGAGGATGAGCTCAGACTTCTTGGACAGCTTGGAGTCTTGGACCAATGGTAAAGCACGATTGGTCCAAGCTGTCCAATAAAAATGCTGCAGTGGAGGCTGTCCTCTCACTCAAGTGTCATAGAAGGGGGGATGTGTCTAAAAGACAAATACTCCCTTCCAGCCCAGCCCTCCTAACTACAAGGAAATACATGGGTTTATATGTATAAGGTTTACCCATAATGTTTTTCTCACACAGTTAAGAGGGAGAATGAAAATCTGCTGCTGAAAAGATACAAGCTAAATCATATAGTCTTATGCTATATGTTATGAGATAATCATGTATTATTTATCTATTTACTGTGAAATTACTGGTTGGAAGTTATAACTTCAAACTTCAGTAATTTGTCCACTAAGCCACCTGCTTGAATACAGTTTTTGGAAATATAGTAAATTACCTTAAACCAATATATAATAATTATTTGTATATTACGTACTTATGGTAATTAACCCCTTGCCACCCAGGCCAATTCTGACACTTCTCTCCTACAGGTAAAAATCATCATTTTTTTTTTTTTGCTAGAAAATTACTCAGAACCCCGAAACATTATATATATTGTTTTAGCAGACACCCTAGGGAATAAAATGGCGGTCATTGTAACTTTTTATGCTCAAATGCATTTTTTTTTAAAGAAACTGTTTCATGAATAAAAAAGCAGTTAGCCCAATTTTTTAATATAATGTGAAAGATGATATTAGTAAATAAATAGCTAACATTTCACGCTTTAAAATTGCACACACTTGTGGAATGGTGCCAAACTTAAAGCGGAGTTCCACCCAAAAGTGGAACTTCCGCTTTAAGTCCTCCTCCCCAGCTCCAGATGCTGAAACGGAGCTTTTGGGGAGGAGGGGGGGTGGGGATACCCTATTTTTAGGGGTACTTCCGCCCCGGTCGCCTTAGGCGATCGGAAGTGGAAGGACTCCTTCCCCCTCCCTCCCGAAGTCTTCTGGGACACAGGACAGGTCCTAGAAGACTTCGGGACCAATCACAAAGCACAGCGCCGCTCGCGCATGCGCAGTGTGCGCCCGGCCGTGAAGCCGCGGCCGGGTGCCCACAGTAGCAATGCCGGCGCCGCAGAGGGGAGGGGGAGAGGAGCGAGGCTCCGTGCGGCTCCATCGCTGGACCGGGAGACAGGTAAGTGTCGGTTTATTAAAAGTCAGCAGCTACACTTTTTGTAGCTGCTGACTTTTAATAAACCTAAGGAAAGGGTGGAACTCCGCTTTAAGTACTTAAAAATCTCCATAGACAATGCTTTAAAATTGTTTAGAGATTACATGTTAAGCGTTACAGAGGAGGTCTAGTGCTAGAATTATTGCTCTCGCTCTAACGTTCACGGCGTAGGTAACATGTGTGCATCTGGCTCTGATACTAGCCAGTGCCTTGCAAGCCACTGACCTCACCACACATCCCTGGGTTACACCTACTCTTCAAAAACGTAACTAATAGCTAGCCTATAAAATATGAAGATTTACAGATTAGCCATTGGAATTGACTGTCCTGTAATAGCAATGGCTGCACATAAAAACAAATCTGTGCATGTATATATTTCAAGGGATAATTTTCAATCTTGGCTGGAGTGTGCCTTTAAGGTGGTCCTTTCAGCATTTTTTAAAGAGGAACTGCAGTCTGCTCACATAATTTGTAAGAAAAACATTTTTGCCATTCTGAGGCTTCCCTCCAACACTTTGCGTATTATTTTATATATACTGTGATTCTGTACTTGCCATATTACACCTTTATCCATATCAATTGAATGGCCAACACCTGTACATACTTACTGGCACCAAGGGATGGGATTAGAACAGGGTGCTTCCACAGCTTTTACACCATCCCATCCAAAACCAATTATGACACATTCTGTGATGATTGGTTTAAGGTGACTGTAATAACACTGTCTATAAAGCTGGGATATGTTCTTCACACTCATTAGAACTGAAGAACTGGTTTGGATAATCTACAAAACATTTTCAACATTACAGCACAAGTCATTTTGAATGTGACTAACTACTGATTGATATACCGTGACCTGGATAGATGGGAACCTTCATAGGCATATCCCTGAGCCAACATCTAAGTCCAGGAATCAAATGCTGACCTTGGATAATGCCTGAATATAGATGGCTTCATCCTCCTGGAGAAAAAGACAGTTTAACCACTCCAATATAGGGCACTTATACACCCTTCCTGCACAGATAACTTTTCAGCTTTCAGCGCTCTCACATTTTGAATGCCAATAACTCAATCATGCTACACTGTACCCAAACAACATTTTTTATCATTTTTTTCACACAAATAGAGCTTTCTTTTGGTGGTATTTAATCACCTCTGGGTTTTTTATTTTTCACAACATAAGTGAAAAAAGAGTGAAAATTATGAAAAAAAACACTTTTTTTT
Source organism: Glandirana rugosa (assembly GCA_018402905.1). Taxonomy (NCBI): domain Eukaryota; kingdom Metazoa; phylum Chordata; class Amphibia; order Anura; family Ranidae; genus Glandirana; species Glandirana rugosa. Next base: position 113,481 of record BLSH010189637.1, read on the forward strand.
AGTTTCTATAATAAAATTTTGCAAATATGTCATTTTTGTTCATAAATTTAGGTCAAAATTTATACTGCTACATATCTTTGGTAAAAAATAACCCAAATCAGTGTATATTATTTGGTCTGTGTGAAAGTTATAGAGTTCACAAGCTATGGTGCCATTCATTGAAAATTGATTTCACCTGATGCACTGACGGCCCATCTCATTTCTTGAGGCCCTGAAATATCAGGACAGTACGAAAACCACCCAAATTACCCCTTTTTGAAAAGTAGACACTCCAAGGTATTTAATAAGAGGCATGGCAGCTTTTTTGAAGTTGTAATTTTTTTTCCACAATTCTTGGGAAAATTAAGAAATTATTATTATTTGTTTTTTTTTTTGTTTTTTTTACACAAAATTGTCATAACAAGTTATTTCTCACACACAGCATATACATACTTCCAATTACACCCCAAAATACATTCTGCTACTCCTCCTGACTTTTACACAGCCTGGCCACATAGAAAGGTCCAACATGCAGGGAGCACTATCATGCATTCTAGGAGCACTTTTGAAGGTCCTGGAGAACCAGGACAGTGGAATTACCCACAAAATGACCCCATTTTGGAAAGCAAACACCCCAACGTATATTCTATGAGGCATTATGAGTCTTTTGAACGGTTCATTTTTGCCAGGAGGAGGACTGTGAACTCTCTGTAAGGTAATAAATAAATGGAAGTGTTACAGCAGTTTATTTGCCTTTAGTAAATCAACCCCTGGGTTTTTACTTGGTCTGAACTCAAGGTCTGAACTAAAGGCAAAATCATATTTATTTAGATTGCAAGCTCTAATGAGCAGGGCCCTCTGATTCCTCCTGTATTGAATTGCATTGTAACTGTAGTGTCGGCCCTCATGTTGTAAAGTGCCGCGCAAACTGCTAGCGCTATAAAAATCCTGTATAATAATAATTTAAATGTATTTCCTAATAGCCACAAAGGACAGAAATCCACTTTGGGTGCACCAAATGTCTTTGGAAACTTTGTGAAAGTAGTGGTGACACCATCACTGTGTTGCGCATAACCTGTGCCTAGAAAAGAGCTGTGGGTGGGACACTACAGGCTGCCTACAGAATACCACAGGAAAGGGGTGGATACAAGACCAGTCACCCTGCAAAGCAGAGAGAGCAGCAGTGACCGGTCTTAACCACTTCAGCCCGGAAGGATTTCACACTTTAGGACCGGAGCACTTTTGCGATTCGGCACTGCATCCTTTAACTGACAATTGCGTGGTTGTGCAACGTTGTACCCAAACACAATTTGAGTCCTTTTTTTCCCACAAATAGAGCTTTCTTTTGGTGGTATTTGATCACCTCTGCGTCATTTCTGATCGCCGCTATAAACAAAAGAAGAGCGACAATTTTGCAAAAAAAACCCAAATTTCTTACTTTTTGCTAAAATACAAATCCAAAAAAAATGTTAAAAAAACATTTTTTTCCATCGGTTTTTGCTGATTTATATTCTTCCTCATATTTTTGGTAAAAAAAATCGCATTCAGCGTTTATTGAATGGTTCGCGCAAAAGTTGCCACATTTATGGACGATGAGAATTAATTTCTGGGGTTTTTATTATTTTTTTTATTTTTTACTAGTAATGGCGGCGATCTGCGATTTTTAGCAGTGCTGCGATATTGCAGCGGACATGTCGGACCATTTTGACACTTTTTTGGGACCATTGGCATTTATACATCGATCAGTGCTAGAAATATACAAAACACAACAAGATTAAAATAATATTACACATGGTTTTATAAGTAGGCAATATTTGCTTATCCTGGAGTTCAGCTTTAAATTGGGTCTGTTAAATACAGATCATGCAAACTTTTCTTTAAGAGAAGTTTGGGATTAAAAAAAACATTTATACTCACCTAGGTGGATGCAGCATCAATCCAAAGCTGCATCTGTCCCCCGCTGTCTCTGCACTGAGAACTGAGCAATCAAAGACAGCTGATCCCTCATTTCTCAGCATTCTGTGAGCAGGGAGTCGTGCCAGTCACCAGCTCTCTACTCTGCCCCTCCAGCACGCACTGGAGTGCTGGGCTGTGGATGGGCTCTCAGCGGATAGTGGAGAGGCTGAGCCAGCTGTTGGTCCATGCTTCTGGGTGGATCCCAGCCATATGGTTAGGATCTATTCAGAGCCTGGACCGGCATTGTCACATCAGCCGGCAGCGGGCTTTAGGTCGCTGTTGGCTGAAAACGTATCGCAGGAATGCAGAATGAACTGCACGCATGTGATCCATAGGAGAAGTATAGCCAGAATAGCTTTGGCTATACTTCTCCTTCAAGTTACTAATTTATGATGCTTATTAGAATATTTCCCCCAAGACAGTTTCCAGTATGCTGACATGACTTATAGTATACCATTTCCATGTACCCTTGACAAAAATTGCCCAAGGATTTTGGGAAATCCACCTTGGCTCTAGTTTTCTGATGATGTAAACATCTTTTCTGGTATTTGGTGTAGGTAATGCTTTTACAGCTGACCATTACTTAGCCATATTAGCAAACAATTTCACTTTAAAGACTATTTGACAAATCTCCCTCACTATATCAAAAGGATTACTATCTAATGTAATTTTCTCTTACTAATTAGTTTCAGTTAAAAATTTATGATAGCTCATTTTTCAACTGGTCTAAAGGATGAACACCCAAATAAAACCTATGTATAATTAGATTATAAAAGCCTGGGCACATGGTGTTTCTGAATAAAACAGTAAGCCTGGTTCTCATATACTTTGGTCCCCTTCCAGTCCAGACTAAACGCATGCTGTACTTTACTTATATTTTCCACAAAGCCCCATTTTATGGCTCTCCAGTGCTGCTTAGCGTGAGAGTCCGTGTCTCTGCCAGTTTCGCCAGTGTGGGCGCAGTTACAGCCCATGAAGGGAGCTTAGCAAAACGGATAAAAAGAAGTATGTTTTCTCTTTGTATTGGAATTGTATCCATGGACTTTTACAGTTAGGGAAAATATCTAATGTGGTGGCTTTCTGAGCAATTGATTCAAGTAAAATACACTGGATATAAATGATGAAGGTTATGTTGCTAAATTTACTAATAACATGCAAGATTTTTTTAAAAAATGTTAGAATTTGAAGTATAACGTTAGGTAGATATAAAAGATTCCATTATATTTAGTAAGCATTTTAATAGTATGTCAGTCTGTCAATAGCCTCAGTTAAAATCTCTTTTTATCATATTTAACCTGTTAATGTAATTTCAAAATTCATTTTAACCTATTATTGTTTATGATGGTGCTTATTCAGCCTTTTCCTGTTATAGGGTGATAATGCTTGTCCCTGTCTCCTAATTGCACTGCTGTGTTGTCTCCCTGTCACATTCACTTGCGTGATAATAGTGAACCCTGCCTATAAGTACTCGATGTTCGTTGCACAGGCAGGGTTCACTAGTATCACTCTGAGGAAACCTGGCGTGAGAATTGTACATTCTCCACCATTGTGGAATTAGTGCATTCAGCCAGCTTGTTCAATTATGCTTCGGCAATAGAGCCTGAAAGCTGATTGGTTACTATGCAGAGTTACACCAGATTTTGCACTCTTCAGTTTTAGTAAATAACCCCCTAAATGCCTGCCAAGATGCTGCACGAGATCAGCAACATCACAGTGCAACAAATTATAAAAAATGTAAAGACTCTATTTTATAAAATACAAAATAATGGCAGTTGCTAAAGTGTATGTGTATGTAAATGCTAAATATTTGTTCAGTTTTTATGAATTAGTGGATATGTAAAATAGGATGTATGCATTACTGATTCCATGTTGCACAGGGATATAGCATTGCATACATCTTTCTCTAGGTATCAGCAGTACAGAATAGTGCTACAATATGCAACTGTCACCAGAACCAGAAATAGGAAGAACCTAAGCAGTTCAGAGTGGATAGATATGATTGTAAATGCTAATTCTATTTTATTAAGTAATGTTGTTGCCTACTATGATTTCATACTTTCAGAGGTTTTCTTACCTCTTATTACTGCATTCTGAAGGCCTATCACCTCTGTGATAGGACCTAATTTACTAATGCATATGCATATATGAGCTTGAATCAATGCCACACAAACAAGCAAAATCTATGATTATTGTACTTATCATTCGTTCTTACGATGGACAAACGTTTAAAAATAAGAATTATTTACGGTATATGTAGATTTTTTTCAGAGCGGGTAGTTTGAATGTAGGCTCCGGTATCTGAACATACACGCTGTGGAAAAGTGGAACTTTCCCTTTTGGGTGAAGTTACACTTTAAGGTGTATCTAAATGTAAAAGGTCTTTAATTTTGGAGTGCATGGGATCCATTGCTTTGTTGTGAGTGTGTATAGTAGGAAACTTGTGAGTGCTATGGTGATAGATGTCCAAATGACATGTGGCAATCAGAACCAACTTACAGGGGGTAAAGGGAACTATTGGTTAGGGGAAGGAAAGCTTTCCATGAATGTGAGTGCAGAGTAGACATTTGGAACCACTGGCAGCTATTAACAGATTATTTAAAGTAAGCCCATTGGCCAGCAATAAAGTAGTGTCTTTTTAAGTGACTTTGGGGTCAGAAGATTAAACCATAATGTAGCCAGGGGACATATGCATCTGACATTCCCAGAAGTGTTGAATGCTAAACAGTCTGTTAGAAGCTGCAACGCTAAAGTGGAAGGATATAATGCTTCTTTTGTTGCAGGAAACTTCCTTTTGGATTTTATTATATCACTTGGCAGGGTCACTTTCTGAATACATAAATATTTTTTATGTCCATAGCCTAGCCACAGGTTCACTTTACGCATAGTAAATATATGTATGTGTAAGTAAACTGATGGAAAACTTAATTATGTTGCACTCTGAATATTGCTTTAGCCCTCTAAATATTTAGCTAAAAAAGAGGCTAATAGTGATAAATCTTTTATATAGTTAATACTTTTTACTGATTGCATGTATACTAGATATACTAGAAACAGCTGTAATTGATCTACTTTTTTATTTATTGACTTTTGCTGCATTCTGTAGACATATGTGTACCCAGATAAAAACTTTATAAACTATCATGGTATAATTGGAAAACTTAAGCATCGTACACACGGGACGATGATCGTACGTACGGTCGTCGCAAATCGTATGTTGCATAATGTAACTTGCATACTGACTGCACTACACGATCGTACGAGCACAGAAAGAACGTTCAGGTGCATGTAATTAGCATCCGGCCGTTCCTGACTTTGGAGCATGCGTGTTTTGCACAATACAACTTGTTGTACCAACTGCTTTGTACACACGATACAACGGTCGTATGAGCGCTTGTTGGTACGACCACGTTTTCTAGTCTGCTCATACAACTCCCTTGTACGACCGTCGTATGTTAGACTGTTCTAATCGTGCATACGAACGATCGATATCGCATACAATGGTCGTTAGTACGACCTGTTGTATGCGATCGTCGTCCCGTGTGTACGAGGCTTTAGTAAACATTGGGTGGCAATTATATAACTGCACTTGCTTTGATGATGTAACCCACATGGCCATCAGAAAAGATACATACATCTTTTGGGAGGCCAGGGACCTCTTGCCAAGGTAGTTGAGGTGATTGGGATCCTTTAGATGTGTCCCAGAATGGACACTTTCAGCTTTGCGGTTCAGTGGTAGCTATGCCATATACCATAGACACATTGCATTTTGATGTTATGTCAAGTTCAACCAAACCATTGTAACTGAATGAGGTTTTGATTAAACTAATTAATTCATATTTTTCTTATTTATTTTTTTTCCCCCAGGGAACTTTGAAGATAATAATCAGCATATTTTCAATTTAACATCACTAACATCTTCGGAAAATATATTGTCAGCTACATTTCATTATTATCTTGGAGATATTTTAAACATCAGTCAGAGATGTCAACATTCATCATCTTGCTCCAGGCGTGGACACAGAAAACCTGAACTATCCATAGATTTGAAAGTGTCCAGTTTAACATCTCTTGAGAACCAAACAAGAATTTTAGGGAATTTTCTTATAAACATTTCTACAACCTACCGAGACCTTCCATCTTGGCATTGGAAGGATATCACTCAAGTCTTGCGTGAAGCCAAACAACATGGAGAGGCCCTCATTGCAATCAATATGACAGTTGATACCTCAAATAAACGAAGGAAACAGCTACCAGGTCATAAACCTTATATTCTGGTTTATGCCAATGATTCCGCTATATCTGAGCCTGACACTGTGGTTTCCAACTTACATGGACAACGTGCTAGTATAGTTCATAAAAAACAAAGAAAGGAAGGACTTATTGATCACAGGAGTAGACGGTCAACTGATATTTTATTGCCGCTACAAAACAATGAGCTACCAGGAGCTGAGTACCAGTACAATGAAGATGAAGAAAGATGGGTGGAGAAGAAACCTTACAAAACTCTTCAAGTACGTCCAGCTGAGAAAGAGAAGTCCAAGAAAAAGCTAAGGAAAAGTGGACGGCAAAAAGGCCAGACGCTACAGTTTGATGAACACACCCTGAAAAAAGCTCGAAGAAAGCAGTGGAATGAGCCACGGAACTGTGCTCGGCGTTATCTTAAAGTAGACTTTGCAGACATCGGCTGGAGTGAATGGATTATTTCTCCCAAATCCTTTGATGCATATTATTGCTCAGGTGCATGCCAGTTCCCAATGCCAAAGGTACCGTAAATATTTTAATAGTATTTTTTACACAGACTTTTATATCAAAATATAGTGCTGGTCAGGAACGTGCATCCCTTTTTATGAACTGTATGTCTTTTTATTTCTTAATAAAATAGCCCAGCTGTTTTATTAGGGAGCCCTCTGAAGCTGTAAATAAGTAATATTTTTATATCTGTTCTATAAGTGTAGTTGTTAAAATAGTGAGATTTAAAAACTGAAGGTTTATATGCGGGAATTTATTGTACAGTATCCAAACATTAATGTCTCACTGCGTAGAAAAGCCTGACCTTTTGTCCTCTGGAGGAGGTTCATGTTGCATTTCTTGCTGCATTTGTTATTGTCCACATTTCACACTTCTGCTAATAGCAAGCATTCCAGCTTTGTTTTGTCAGGCTTTCCCAACAAAACGAAGACAGCAAACTAAAAATTTAAAAAAAAAGTCTCTGATGTAACTAGCAACATTGTACACAACTATATTCATATATTCTCCCCTGCTTATAGAAATCTTTAGACTCTAGCCATTAAATTTACGTCTATTACAAATCATTTTACAGTTTTTAAAGTGATATTAAAGGTTTGTTTCTTTTTGTTTTTTAAATAACAAACGTCATACTTACCTGCTCTGTGTAATGGTTTTGCACAGAGCAGCCATGATCCTCTTCTTCTTTGGTCAACCACCGGCACTTCTGGCTCCTCCCCATTAATGAGTGCCCCCAATGGCAAGCTGCTTGCTCTGGGGCACTGATGAGTGCCCGCTCTCGAGCCCCGCTCTATGCATCCATAAGACACATAGAGTCGTGGCTAGACCTCCCCGCCCCCCTGCTCACTGGCTGTGATTGACAGCTGTGGGAGCTAATGCTGTCTCAGCCAATGAGGAGAGGGAGACCCAGGACAGCTGAGGCTCCCGTGCACATCGCTGGATTGAGAGGGGGCTCAGGTGAGTATTGGGGGAGGCTGTGGAGGGAGCAGCACATGGAAGGTTTTTTACCTTCTTGCATACAAATGCATGAAGGCAATAAACCTTCAGCCTTTACAACCACTATGTCCAGTCATTCTAATCGTTCTTATCAGAAACAATTTAGCTTCCATTGCTGATTTTTTTTTTTAAGCTAGTTGAATGGCTGTCATGCGGACTCTATTTATTCAAACCTTTGAGCCACTGACCCAAAACAAGTATGTGGACAGAGGAGGGGATTTACAAAAGGCAAAAAGACTGTGCACTATTCAAGTTCAGCTGCACTTATTTTCCCCACAACTTAGTAAGTCTGGTAAAGCTCTGCTGATTTCCATCATTCAATCATGTAAAAACAAAAAATGTTCCTTAAACTTTCCTTGCACCTGATTGGGTGTTTATATTCTTTAACAAGCCATAAATTAGATTTAGAAAAAAAAAAAAAGCTCTTGCTGGTCTCTTTCAGGTAGCTGAGCTCACCCTGCAACCAACCCCCCCCCCCCCCCCCAGAGCACATGCTGTGTGTTTACGTTAAAGAATGAACTAAGGACCCTTAAACACGGGGCGGATCCCCCAGCTCAGCGGGAGATTGCTCCGTTGATCTCCACTGAGCCAGGGGATGACAGGTCTAACTCTACTCACTGTGCAGGGACGGACCTGTCAGAGCCTCGCTTTTTTCTATGGGAAGATCGGGTGAAAATGGACTGCATGTCCGTTTTCATCCGATCCCATCTGCTGCACGGATGGTGAACGTATCGCCCAAAAGTCTGTTTTGAGCGGATCTTGTCGCATCGGATGGCAGACGGGTGTCAGCGGGCACATCTTCGCTGACATCCACCTGCCCATACAAGTGAATGGGTGGCCCGCTCGGATCCGCCTGCAAAATGGAAGGGGCCTAAAGAATGAATTACTCCACAGTGCGTGCAGCTACAGATAGAGGAATTCAGTCAGTTTTTTAAAATGTGTCGGCGTTTAATGAGTAAAGTCCAGTGTGATGTATTTCATTTACTGTTTAAAGCGGTTGTATAAAAAAAAAAAAAAAACCTGTAAGGCAAAAGAATAATGAGCTAGTATGCACCACGCTCATAATGAAATACTTACCTCAGAACAAAGATCCGACAGGACGGCCCGCAGAGGGAACTGACATTTTCCCTCGGGGGATCCTTCTGGGTTCACAGCTCTGGCGTTGTGAGTGACTGGAGCCGCGAGACGTCACTCCCATGCATGTGCGCGGGAGCCCTTCTTTCCAGCAAGGTTTCCGGCAAGGTCCGGTGCAATACGCCGGGCCTTCGCCGGGACAATCACTGTGCATGCGGCTGCATGCAAGGTGAATATCTCCTAAACCATACAGGTTTAGGAGATATTAATTTTACCTACAGGTAAGCCTTATTATAGGCTTACCTGTAGGTAAAAATTACATTTGGGGGCATACAACTGCTTTAACACTAAACTTATCACTATACTTCTGGCGCTGTAACAGGAGAGACAATTCTACCATTCTGCCCACCCTTCTTCTCCACTATCCATTCACAGAAGGCTTTGCATTTTGTGAATAGAGTCACATAATACATGGCATTCCCTAATTGGTCAAGATCGGAGGAGGTCTTCCTGAGACTCTGCAGCTGCAGGATCTGAGACCCTAAGGTCCAGCATAGAAATGTCGGAAGTATAGTGATAGCTGTACTCTCAGTTCTTCTGTGAAGCTGAATAACTGTTTGTTAAGAATATGTAAATACTTGACTGTTTATAACTAGGTCATAGGTTTACATTGTGCTAGCTTGCAAGGATACCAGTTCAGGAATGTTATTAGAGGAAAACTTGTGTACCAAAAAATACTGAGCTAATACTGCAGCCACCACAGTCTCATTAAAAAGCATGCTTTGCAGGGGTAGCATGTGACAGCACTGGGCCAATCAGTATTGTCACATCTATAACCCTGTATAAGAAAAGATTATGGTGACTTGTAGCTTGCACAAGGCTTTCCTTTTACTATTGGTGGCTGAATTGAGCAGGTAGGGAAAGGAATTTAAGTGTATGTGCCTGTGGAGGTCTGCATTTAAGTCAATCTAAAAGAGGTATTTTAAATATGAACAGAATGACATGAAATGAAATCAACATTGCAGGTGTTAGGGTAGGAAAATAAGAGAAGGTGAGCCTGCCCATAATGATGAGGCAATACAAATATGCGGGGTGAGGCTAAGTGGTAAGAAAGTGTTGGAACTTGTCAGTGTTAGAATGAAATGAAATGAAATTCAGCCTTTGCAAGAAGGCTTTGGAAGCTGCTGCAAATATGTGCAGGCACTTCTAGGTACCTGATCTTCATACCTGTAGAAGTTATCCCTTTAAAGGAAGGCATTGGGACAGAATTACTATGCCAACCAATGCATTTTAAAGTTGTGGATATGCTGCTGTAACTGCTTAAAAAGTGTTCAGCTTTAATTTCTTAGTCAAGTCAATCTTAATCTGCTAGTGTTTTTAACATTACCCTCTCCCCAGTCGCCATTGATATTACATTGGAGTGGGGAACCCTATGACAGGAAGTATGTTTCTGGCCAGATCACCATTTAAAAACAAAGGAAAAAAGTTGAAAACAAAAACAAATGCAACTACAACATTCTTGCACATGGGGGTAGAAAATGCTGAGTTTTTTACTTGATCTGAAATGAGATGCATTGTTGTCTTTGGGACAATGCACACAACTGAGTAAAGATAAGTAATACAGCGTTAGGTACAGAGCAGTAAAACAAAAATTGAATATTTTTCATTTGAGTGCAGTAATTTACTCGCATATGCTTATTTACTCATCTATAAGCATGTTTATGCGAATGTAAATGAGTATATTACAATACTGGCAATAAAGAAGAATTTTACTCGTCTATACTCCTCTATACGCTTACGCACATTTACTCGCCTATACTCAACATTATTCAGGTCTTTACACGCAGTTTTTAGCCTCTTGCAAACGAGAGTCACAAGTTCCTGTGTGAACATTAGTAAATTATGATGCCTGTGTGCAAGGGGCCTCCAGGTTTGGTAAGCACCAATACACTAAATTATTGCTTTTATTATTGTATTTAATTTATTTATTATTTATATTTATTTTTTATTATACTGAATTTATATAGCTCTAACAGTTTGTGCAGCACTTTACAACATGAGGAAATTACAGTTACAATACAATTTAATAGAGGAGGAATCAGAGGGCCCTGTTGGCAGGTTCTATTTAATGACCCACTGCAGCCATTTTTTTTGTTGTGAAAATGTTCGAAAATGTTTGAGTCCTTGTCTGTTTTTGTGTCCCATTGGTAAGATTTCCCCTCACCTTGACTTAGGGCAGGATGCAAGGCAAAATCTGTCCACTGGATATACAGCAAGTGGAGTTACATCTCCCCGATAGGGTCATAGAGATGAAAAAAGAAACCTGACAAAAATGTTAACTCCCCCCCCCCCCCCCCCACTCAACTCGAAAAACTTAAAAATAATTGTCAGGGCTAAGGATTTAATAAAAAATCTTGGCACTCAGCGAACTGCAAGAACTTTAAGCTCTTTAAGGCCATGAGTTTCTACATCATTTTCTTCTGTAGTTTGCTTGGGGTGCTATGCAAATCAGAAATTATAGTAGATGAAAAAAATATATATATCTGAGGCCATTTAAACCTAATCTGCTTTCATAGGGTGTGCCATTTGCATTTAGCAATGTTTATGTTACTTTGAATAGAACGGTCATTTTATATAAGCCAAGTGAGTTCAGGTCAAAATGGAAGATTTGTATTGTATTTCTAGCTTTAATGCTTCTTCAATTTGGTTGCGGTGTTTATCTGTGGAATTGAAAGTATGAATTGGCTTCAGCTCTCATTTGTGACATGGGGCTGGGTGGAATTGGATATAGCACATGTTTTCAAAATGTAATATCAAGTTTTACAATTTACAAGCAGGGAAATTCTGGACGTGTTTGTAACATTTTCTGTAAGTTCAAGCGATTTGGTCCACCTGTATTTTGTGGAATTCCTGGGCCTCTAGCAGATTGGATCTGTGCCTAAAGGTTAATTATAGCTGGTTGACACTGATAGAGTATCATATTCCTCCTTTGGGTTGAAAAGTTAGTCAAATGGAAAGGTACATTTTTTTCCTAGTACAAGAAAAGCTAGGGTGTTTACAAGGAAAACCATTGTTTTTATTAACAGCTATTTACAATATAGGCTCTTGAGGACTTGTGCCCTATTATTTGTATGAAACACTCAGAAAAGAAACGTATAGGTAATAAATCAGTGTACTGAATAAATTCCTGCATCCCTTTCTACAATATCCTTGAAATGAAATCTCCAAGAGTGATGCGTGTAATTCAGAGCTCCTTTGAAAACAAGAGTAGAACGTCACGTATTGTTTTCTTGGAAACTGTAGGAGACCCAAACTCAGCTAATGTCACCTATTGTTTTTCTTGAAGAACTACAGTAGACCCAAACTCAGCTAACGTCACATATTGTTTTTCTTGAAGAACTGCAGTAGACCCAAACTCAGCTAATGTCAATGTCACCTACTGTTTTCTTGGAGGAATACAGTAGACCCAAACTCAGCTAATGTCACCTGGTGTTTTCTGTAGATTCACATCAGTCCCTGCTCTTAAAGAGCTTACAATCTAAGGTGCCTAACTGCCCACATTCTAGGGCCAATTTAGACAGAATCCAATTAACCTACCAGCATGTCTTTGGAGTGTGGAAGGAAACCGGAGTACCCGGAGGAAACCCACACAGGCACAAGTAGAACATGCAAACTCCAGACAGACAGTGCCATGGTTGGGATCTGAACCAACAACCCTAGTGCTGCCAGGCAGAAAGCGCTAATAACTTGTGCTGCCCTAGTTGGTTACAACATTTTTTTTAGATATCTGTCTGTAATTGTATGAGACTACCACTTTCTGGAACTGTATGCATAATTATAAAGTTATTAATAAGCAGGCTATTTGTTCCATTACATACAATGTCACGTCTACAATAAAATAAACCTACCTGCCTGCTCACAGTTATCTGTGGCATGTACACTGAGCTGCAGCTCACTTTGCATTGTTGGCACAGAACCTGTGTGCCAGGAGGGCAAACATCATCCTGCAGCACCCAGAAGAGGCCAGTGAGAAGATACTGGCACGGGACTTCTCATGGACATAGTACCGTTGAAGAGGAGGCAAGTATTGTGACTTAGTATTCAGCTTTAAAGTGATACTAAAGTCTTGTTTTTTTGTGTTTCAAAATAACAAACATATTATACTTACCTGCTCCATGCAGTGGTTTTGCACAGAGCAGCCCCGATCTTCCTCTTCTCTGGTCTTCTCGGATTCCTCTTCGCTGCACCTGGCCCCTCCCTCCTGTTGAGTGCCCCCACAGCAAGCAGCTTCGGACACGGAGCTGCGGATAGGCCCCACCCCCTCTTCCTCCTCATTGGCTCATTGACTTTGACTGACAGCAGCGGGAGCCAATAGCGCTCCGCTGCTGTCTCAGCCAATCAGGAGACAGAGTCCCGGGCAGACGAGTCTCTCTTACAACATCGCTGGATAGAGATGGGCTCAGGTAAGTATTAAGGGGGGCTGGGGGGAGCTGTTGCATACAGAAGGTTTTTTTTTTATCTTAATGCACAGACGCATTAAGATAAGAAACCTTCTGCCTTTACAACCACTTTAAGTTAAAAAATTACATACTTATTGGCCAAATCAACAGTTAACATAGCTATGTTACAGGGGGACTAAAGAGAATAAAAGGCTAATTGACTGTCATTTTTGGTTGTGCTCATAGTTCCACCTTAGCTTGATAATGATGGGCCCTTAGAACTATATCTAAATACTCCCTACATGATTAATTCATGTTTTCTACTCCCTTTCTGCTAATATCTACATATTTTCTGCTTCAGACTAAATGTTAGCCTTTTACTGTTAATTGATACTTAATGTCTCTAAAGACCCTGTGAAGATATGCCAAATGCTGATCCAGCCAAAAACATGAATACCATCATAAGCATGAGTCAGGCACTGTAGCTGGTAACGCACATTTCTAACTGATCTTGTTAGACCATACAGTATAAGAATGAGTACTGTATAGAAAATGCATGATGTCTGTGCTAGCCTGTTCTGAAAATCCAAGGTGACTTATAATTTCCAGAAACTATTTGTCAGTCACTTTATTTTTCCATCTTAACCAAATACATAATGCCTAATGTTATTAAATGCATTTTATTTATTTTTTCAAGATATTGCCTTTAGACATCAACTTCCAACGTTGTTTATTTTATGCATTTCTAAATGTAGTACAGTCAAGCTTGGTGCAAGCAAGTCTGTGTTCCCCCTAAAATTATACATACCGTAACAATCCGTTTAACTCAACTTTTGCTATAATTGTTTTATAAATCCCTATTATACAGGCCCTGAAAAAAGTATTTTATGAAACAAAACCCAGCAGGCAGAGTTGCTTATATTTTCAATTTTTTTTTATCCAGAAGAAAATCTAAATGATTAAACATTGTTGCCCATTTCCATATTATTTTCCTCTTGTCTGTATTTGTATGCCTAAGACATCTGTTACATATGAAGGCAGACTCTTGCAGTAAATGTCCAGCTAGTCTCTGCATAGAGATGGAAACATCGTAATGGAAGCTTGGCCAGTTTAAATGATAAGAGGAGGGTAAAAGCCTAGGTAGAGGATTATTTTAAGTGCTGTTAAGGCCCTATAGAAATGAGGTTTGCGGAAGTCTACTTAAGTGCAGTTGAAGTTGGCGTTTGGTGGCGGAACATCATACAGTGGAGAAAACTGACTGTGCTTTCATCATATATTTCCTTAGTACTGTACTAAATAGTACTATAATATACACAATATATAAACAGCACAAATCGTGCCCACCGCATGCTGCGTGAGCGTGGCCGTGGGTCAGGCGGACTCGATGTCCGCTGGCGACCCGCAATTGCCTACTACAGCGGAAGAGCGGGGAACTGCCAATTGTAAACACGGTGGTTCCCCGTTCTGTCATGCGGCATGACAGGGATCTACTGATCCCTGTCATTGGAATCAAGTTAGATCTGTCATGCCCCTGCCAGCCCAGCCCCCACACAGTTAGAACACGCTGAGGGAACACACTTAACCCATTGATCGCCCCTTAGTGTTAGCCCCTTCCGTGCCAGTGACATTTATACAGTAATCAGTGGCTATTTTTAGATCTGATCGTTGTATAAATGTCAATGGTCCCAAAAAAGTGTCAAAAATGTCTGTCTGCCGCAATATCGCAGTCCCACTAAAAATTGCAGATCGCCGTCATTACCAGTTAAAAAAAAAATAATAATAATAAAAACGCCATAAATCAGTTCTCATAGTTTGTGAACGTGATAACTTTTGCACAAACCAATCAATAAACGCTTTTTTGCAATTTTATTTACCAAAAATATGTAGAAGAATACATTTTAACCTAAACTGATGAATACATTTGTTTTTATATATATATATATATATTTTTGGATATGCATTATAGCAAAAAGTAAGTATGCAGAGGTGATCAAATACCACCAAATGAAAGCTCTATTTGTGGGAAAAAAAGGACATCAATTTTGTTTGGGTACAACGTCTCATGACACCGCAATTGTCAGTTAAAGCGATGCAGTGCCGAATCGCAAAAAGTGCTCTGGTCAGGAAGGGGGTAAATCCTCCGGGGCTGAAGTGGTGAAGTTAAATACTGTTGAACTTATGCACATCAAAGTGAATGTTTGTGACTTTTGGCATCATTGTAAACTATATTGATAGTCCCAAGTGCTGTTGTCCTGCTGTCCACTACAAAATATGTCTTCATACTGATTGTAAATGGTATTTCCAATCAGTGGGACCCAGTGGATGAATGGATATACTGCCATAATTCTGTACTATATTTTTAACAATAATAAAGCAGCAATTATTATTGAGTACTAAACCTTCCTACATTTGTCCACTTCAGCCCCGGAAAGGATTTCACACTTTAGGACCAGAGCACTTTTTGCGATTTGGCACTGCGTCGCTGTAACTGACAATTGCGCAGTCGTGCGACGTTGTACCCAAACAAAATTTGCGTCCTTTTTTCCCACAAATAGAGCTTTCTTTTGATGGTATTTGATCCCCTTTGCGTCATTTATGATCGCCACTATAAATAAAAAAAAAAGAGCAACAATTTTGCAAAAAAACATTTTCATACTTTTGCTAAAATACAAATCCAAAAAAAATATTAAAAAAAACATTTTTTTTCATTGGTTTTGGCCGATTTATAGTCTTCCTCATATTTTTGTTTAAAAAAATTGCAATCAGCGTTTATTGATTGGTTTGCGCAAAAGTTTCAGCGTTTACGGATGATTAGAATTCATTTCTGGGGTTTTTATTTTATTTTTTACTAGTAATGGCGGCGATCTGCGATTTTTAGCGGTACTGCGATATTGCAGCGGACATGTCGGACCATTTTGACACTTTTTTGGGACCATTGGCATTTATACAGCGATCAGTGCTATAAAAATGCACTGATTACTGTGTAAATGCCATTGGCAGTGAAGGGGTTAACCTGGAGGGGCGCTCTAAGGGTTAAATGTGTTCCCTAGGTGTGTTCTAAGTGTATGGGGGCTGGGCTGACAGGGGGAGGGGAGTGATCACAGCTTCCATATACAGGAAGCCTGTGATCGCAACCATTCCCCCTCTATGAGAATGGAGATCCATGTTTACATACACGGACCTCCGTTCTTTCACTGCGGGGGGGCCATCGCGAATCCGCCCTACCAGCTCCCTGGCCCCCCTGGACACAGTGAGTGCGCAAACGCGCGCTCACAATACTAGTTGTCGCGGCCGCCGTCAGGTGGCGGCGGTTTGCGATAGCGAGCCACTCTGACACCGTCACGCTGCAGTGGACGGGCAGCAAATGGTTAAAATCACTGTACCAATGAGATCCACTACAGCTTTAATCTCCATCTTTGTTAATGTTCAGTTGATGACAATGCTGCAAAAGGATTCAGATGAGAAAAGTCACAACCTTCTGTCAAGTTATTGAACTTTATGTCTCCTTTAGGGAGATTTATTCTTGATTCCCATTCTGTTGACAGGCGGTGTCAGGGCAGACAGTAAGATTAATTTTTCAAATAGTGACACGAATGGCAATAAAGTGGTATTCCTCCCCATTTTATCAAACTGCAATAATGGAGCTCCGTTTTAAAGCATACACAGCCTAACACTCATTGGTGCTGTTCTCACTTGCTGTAAATATCTGGTCATGAGTACATTTAGTTTAGTGTGGGTCTACTGCAGCCTTCCAAGAAAACAATATGTGATATTATCTGAGATTTGATTTACTGCATTTCTCCAAGAAAACAATAGGTGACATTAGCTGAGTTTGGATCTACTTCACTTTTCCACGAAAACAATAAGTGACATTAGCTGATTTTGGGTCTATTACAGTCCTACAAAAACACAATAAGTGACTTTAGCCGAGTTTAGGTCTACTGCAGTTCTCTAAGAAAACAACAGGTGACATTTGCTGAGTTTGGGTCCAGTGCAGTTCTCCAAGAAACCAATAGGTGATGTTAGCTGAGTTTGGGTCTACTGCAGCTCTCCAAGAAAAAAATAGGTGACATTAGCTGAGTTTGGGTCTCCCGCAGTTTTCCAAGAAAACAATTGGTGATGTTAGCTAAGTTTGGGTTTACTGCAGTTCTCTAAGAAAACAATAGGGAACATTAGCTGAGTTTGGGTCTACTGCAGCCTTCCAAGAAAACACTAGGTGATGTTAGCTGAGATTGGATCTACTGCATTTCTCCAAGAAAACAATAGGTGACGTTATCCGAGTTTCGGTCTACTTCAGTTCTCCAAGAAAACAATAGGAGATGTTAGCTGAGTTTGGGTCCACTGCAGTTCTCCAAGAAAACAATAGGTGACATTAGCTGTATTTGGGTCCACTGCAGTTCTCCAAGAAAGAAATAGGTGACATTAGCTGAGTTTGGGTCTACTGCATTTCTCCAAGAAAATAATAGGTGAAATTAGCTGAGTTTAGATCTACTGCAGTTTCCACAAAACAATAGTTGAGATTAGCTGAATTTGGGTCTACTGCAGCCCTCCAAGAAAACATTAGGTGACTTTAGCTAAGCTTGGATCTACTGCAGTCCTCCAAGAAAACAACAGGTGACATAAGCCGAGTTTAGGTCTACTGCAGGTCTCCAAGAAAACAATAGGCAATGTTGGCTAAGTTTGGGTCCACTGCAGTTCTTCAAGAAAACAATAGGTGACATTAGCTGAGTTTGGATCTACTGCAGTTCTCCAAGAAAACAATAGGTGATGTTAGCTGAGTTTGGGTCTACTGCAGTTCTCCAAGAAAACAATAGGTGACACTAGCTGTGTTTGGGTCTACTGCAGTCTTCCACAAAACAATAGGTGAGATTAGCTGAGTTTGGATCTACTGCATTCCTCCAAGAAAACAATAGATGACATAAGCCGAGTTTTGGTCTACTGCAGTCCATTAGCTGAGTTTGGTTCTACTGCATTTCTCCAAAAAAAATATGTGGAATTTGCTGAGTTTGGGTTTACTGCAGTTATCCAATAAAAACAGAATAAAAATAGGGTTGTAAGAACCCCAACAAAGCAAATGGGACGTTAATGGTGTTGGTGAGTACCCCACCTCTGGAGAAATAGATCTAGACACAACTGTCCATATAAAATCAAATTTATTGATACATATTAAAAATTCGCCCACACGGGCTAATCATAACCACACATGATCAATATTAAAAACCCCAAACAGACAAAATAGCTAGCCATCCGAGCAGAATATATAACTTCCCCCCAAATGTGTCATAAGATACATTCACTACCCGGTAGAAACCTAGTAGGTGGTATAGGGTGGGAGCACAGGATGTGATTGGTGCTGGGTCCTTTTCCAACGCGTTTCACCTTATGAGGCTTCCTCAGGGGAAACAAGAACACAATTTGGGGTATATGATCCCTTATTGCGCAAGACACAGAGGCAACTTCATCCATATAAGGAACAAAAAAAGGGGGGGGGCTGAGGTCTCCAAAAGGTCCTAAAAAGGCTTTATAATGCACAAGGTTAGTTTAAAAACCAACCAAGTTCTGAGCCTTATGCCCAAATAGTGAATGTATTCTCATGGTAACCACAGAGACGGAAAGAGGGAGAAATGGCATCAAGAGCTTGTGCTTCCTCACAAGGAGACGTGCCACAACCTGGCATCCCAGGAATAAAACCCAATAAAGGTGCAAAGTCTCTTTCAACTATCTGACTGTACACCCAACACTGAGGGGAAAGAATGCTATAACCCCACCTAGTGGGACTTTCTTGATTGACCACCGTCAGGATAAAGGGGGGTGTCCCTTGAACACCAAATATCCCGGTCGGAGGAATGCAAAATATCCCCCAGCTTTGGCAGGTCTCTGGTATGCAGTCAGATAGTTGAAAGAGACTTTAGGGAGGTAACATTAAAGTTATTAAAGTCATAACCATATACCTTCTGGATAGGAATATTAACAATAATCCTGACATGTAGACAATTAAGCCCTATTAATAAAGGAGTTCACGTCACAATCAAAGTTAATACCATGTGGCCAATAGAATATCATCTCGAAAATCCAAAGTGTTTCTAGACGAGAAACACCCCTAGTGGTGGCAGCACCTCTCCATGGGGCCACAAACTTGTCAATAATGGTAAAGCTGGTACCAGTACGGTCCTTACTGTGGTATTTAAAAAAATGCTGGTGGATAAGCACGCGTGGTGGTGGAAGCCATTTACATCTGGAAGACACTCATACTTATTCTTACCTTATTTACACTATATGGGTTTTTTCATCGATATGAACTATATTTGGATTACTTTATTTATACACATATAGACTTCCTTTCTTGGACTTTTGTGATCAATTTTAATACGGTCTATTTTGCACAATGCACTTTATTTTGTTTCTACTATTTAGTTTCTAATATTGTGAAACTAGCGCTGCACTTTATCTAGATTTGCATGTACTAACTGACTGTATATAGATCGCTCTATCTATCTATCTATCTATCTATCTATCTATCTATCTATCTATCTATCTATCTATCTATCTGTTTTTCACAATAATCACTTCACTAGCTACACTGAACTGCCTGCACGTCACTCACTAGCTAAGCTCAGTGTCCACCGTTATTCACACACTACATAGAGCTATACAAGCGACTTTATATAGTGTGGGGCGTGGATTGAGGCTGCTGAACAGTGATTGGCTAAAGGCACCCTGCCTTTAGCCAATCATATCTCACAGCAGAGTGCTCTGTGATTGGCTAAAGCATGCAGGTCATGTGCATGCCTTGGCCAATCAGCGGGCGGCATTTCCCCACGCCATTGGAATGCTAAGTTCCCGTGAACGCCCCATAATGTTCTAATTCTGCCGATAAGGTGAACGGCCATTGTTCAAGTCAAACTTACGTTCGACTCAAACAGCTGGCCTATCCCTATTGCACACTGGCAAAGAAATGAAGAGTCTATAATTCTAATGTGTAACTACTATGTGAAACCACCTCGCATCAAACAATAGTGCTGTGACTTGGGGGTGTGGCCAAGCAGCGGACCATGATGGCGGCTTAGTCTAACAACTCCGCTCCACAGATGGACAAAGCGGGACCCAGCAACCTCAGGCACCATAAGAATCCACCCTATCTGGCTCTCCTAGCATCCCTGACACAGCGGGCACCGGCAGCATGAGGGAGAAATATGCGGCGCCACACCACATGATGGAATTCTTTCCCCCTGCCTCCTCCACACAGAGCTCTCACGATGGCACAGACGGAGACTCGGAGCAGCACACACGCGGCTTTCTCTCCCCACACACAACAGATGAGGACATAGAGGACACCAAGGCTGGCGCTCTAACAGGGGGGTGTTCCCCTCACAACCCTCTGATAGAGGTAAGAGACCTCCACCCTCACCTAACCATTCTCCAGACAAGGTGCCCACCCATAAGAAGCAACTATGCTTCCCTCCCCCACAACCCCATTTTGTAGAGGACACGCAGGAGTCTCTTGCAGCGCTCCTTACAAGTGATCACCCTGCATCAGAGCACACTCTCAAACTCATGCTGATTTCCCTGCATAGAGACATACAAAGAGAACTGTGCTCCTCTATTTCTCACCTTACAGTGAGAGTCGATCATATTGAAGGACATACAGAAATAATGGAGAGGTAAGTCTCAGATTCCACAAGAGCCTACAATGATATGGTCCCTGCATTTGAACGTATCTCCAGCACTTATTCATGAAGCTGCTCCCACATCTTACAATACCAGACTTCACTATAGATAGAGCTCACAGGCTCCCTAAGCCACCTCACTTGCCTAAGGAGACACCCCGTGATGTTCTGACACGTGTCCATTTCTTTCACGTGAAATACCAGATTTTAAGAGCAGCCAGAACCTCACCATCTCTTCCTGCTCCATACACAGGAGCTGCTCTATATGCTGACATATCTGCAGCTACTGCTAAGCATAGGAAGGAATTCACCCCAATCATCACTGTCCTCCGAGAACACAACATCCCATACAAATTATGGATTGATTCTGATAGGTGACAATGAGCTTAGCTGGGAGCTAAGCTCATTGTCACCTATCAGAATCAATCCACCACGTTCACCTCTCCCAAAGATGGCATAAAAAGCCTTCTCAACTGGGGTATCATAAACGCTTACCCTCCATCTCCCCCATGCAGCCGGTCTATCCAGCGACGCCCAAAGCCACGGCCTACTAAATAATGTACATCTTTATAAGCTATTTCTACATCCTGGCCTGCAAATTCAAAAAATCATCTTGACCTCTGTCTATTAGCTACAAGACTGTGGTGGCCCATTGTGAATTTCACTTCCAGCCACCTCCATTTGGTGCAGGGTGCTAAGCACACCTACTGGCATCACTTTGAACTTTGCTAACTGTTTATTATCATTTTTTTGTTAAATTGGCTATAATCTAATCGTTCTCTCTGTTGCAGGATAACGCTGTGTTTCTATCACACCTGTCTACTTGCTTGAGTGTACTGGAGTTAGTGAGTAACACAAGGTATACTCTTATCCCACCCTTGCAGGTAGATACCTAAACACCTACCATGGCCTGCACGATAAGCTCAATCAATGCTTTGGCGAGATGCTCTATCCCTACACACAGATATCCTCCGTGTACAAGAGACACACTTTAAAGCCAGTAACCCACCTAAATGTTCCCACAAACAGTTTACTCATTATCTCTTTGCCAATGCTCCAAAAAAGAAAGCTGGAGTAATGATAGCCATTAGAAACTCCCTTGCTTTCCAGCTGGAACACACAGAAATTGACCCAAAAGGACACTACCTCATCCTGTCTGCAACCATTAATGGATATCCCATAACCATAGCCAACATTAATGCCCCCAACATGCACCAGAACCGCTTCTATAAAAACCTAATTCACAAAATACACCCTATCTGAAAATCCCACTTAATCATATATGGAGATTTCAATGACAGATCACTAATGCCTCTAGAAGGCGCTCTACTGCATTATCCTCCTTCAAAGACAGAGAGAATCTCTATGATCCATGGTGACCCCACCACGATGAGGAAAAAATGTATACCATTTACTCTAACTCCCAGAGATCTTACTCAAGAATAGATCTGTTCCTCACCGACACTACAACTCTGTAAACAACATCTGACACCAAAATTGGCTTAATAACCTGGTCAGATCACGCCCCAATCAGCATCAAATTCTTTAACACCTCCACTATGCCCAATCAAAGAATTTGGAGATTGAATACTTCCCTCATACAGTAGTCCGCTCTCCATACAGGGAACAGATCACTTCAGAGATTCAGAATATATTAAAAGAAAATAAAGGCTCTGTGAGTAACTCCTATATACTGTGGAATGCCCACAAGGCCTTCCTAAGATGGACGCTGATCAAATTGGGATCCCGCGAAAAAGGTATACAAAATGCCAAGATCAACCAACTTCTTAGCCAAATTAAATCACTAGAACAAATTAACAAAACAAACCCCTCCCCCCAAACAACAAACCCTCCGTAAGGAATTAGGACAAACCTTGCGCCATAATGTTGACTTCTACTTCAAGTGACTAACAATGACCTGGTATGATCAGGCCAATAAGCCTGGCTCCCTAATTGCCAAACAATACAAACTCCAATAGACAAAATCTAAAATCCCCTACATCTTAAGCGACTCAAGTAAAAAAATCATAAACCCGAAAGACATTGTTAATCAATTTGCAACCTTCTATTCCAAATTGTATAATCTCAACACCTCTGACACTCAAGCCACACCAGATTTGTCACACATTCAACAATTCCTATGTGAACTACAATTACCCTTAATATCACAAGAGCAGCTGGAAGAGTTGTCTACTCCTTTCACCTTAGAGGAGGTAGTATCTGCTATAGCATCCCTCCCACTCCACAAGGCTCCAGGCCCTAATGGATATGGGAATAAATTCTAAAAGACCCATATACCCCCTACTTATTTGATGCATACAATTGCCTGACAAACACTGGAACTATCCCTAAAAAAATCACTGGAAGCCTTGATAACAACCATCCCTAACCTGGCAAACCCCCTGATTCCCTGGCCAATTTCCGACCTATATCCCTCCTCAATACAGACACTAAAATATTTGCCAAACTAATAGCAACCAGACTTTCCTCCATTATCCCATTATTGGTACACAGAGACCAAGTGGGCTTTGTGGCCGGAAGACAAGCTTCTGATGGCACCAGGAGATGTATCGATTTGATACAGTGGTTGGAACATCACAGGGCGCCTTCCCTGCTCCTTTTTCTGGACGCAGAGAAGGCGTTTGACCGAGTTCACTGGCAGTATGTTACTGCTGTCCTATGCAAATTTGGTTTTAAAGGTAGCGTACTAAACTCTATTCATAGTCTATACCCAAACCCCAGCGCCAGAGTATGGACCAATGGCGCGATATCAGACTCCCTAAACATCTCCAATGGAAACAGACAGGGGTGCCCCCTATCCCCCTTGATATTTGCACTCGTAATGGAGCCGCTAGCCCACGCCATCGTATGTTCTTGTCTATTGTTGACATTCAAGTTGGATGCGGATGACGTAATTGTCTCTCTGACCGATTCTCTGAAATCACTGCTAGCACTACAAAACCTTTTAGATAGATTCAGCCGCATCTCTCTCTACAAAATTAATCAAAGCAATGCTTGGCATTTCCCTACTGCATTCAACCAAGAACAGATCTCGGCAAGTGTTCCCTTCTCGTGGACCCCCAACTCAACTCTTACTTACCTTGGCATTAAGTTGGTATCCCCCTCGACAAAAATGCTCCATATAAACCTACAAGCTTTATTGACTAAACTTTATCAAATATCTCAGGGTTTGCAGAAAACTGCTGCCTCATGGCCAGGACATATGACCCTAACTAAAATGTTCATGCTACCTCACATTCTGTATTTATGCCGATCAATGCCAGTCCCCGTTTTATCTTCACACATTGCCAGGATCCAGGCAATCATCAACACCTGCGTCTGGAAAAACAATCGTCCATGAATCCACCACAAACTTTTAAGCACGCCAACCAAATATGCCGGCCTGGGTGTCCCCATCATTGAAGCATATTACAAAGCCATTCTCTTAGACCAAGCCAAAGAATGGTGGAACCCCCCCTCACAGCCAACCTGGCTCCAAATTGAACGGACAGCCACTGTGGTATTTCCAAAAACCTTACTAAGCGCTATCCTCCATGCTTACATCCACCAAAAGCCTTCCTGGACACTGTTATAGCCACAACTAGAGTCTGGAAAGCCCTCTACCAGAAGTCAAAAGGTTTCCAAATTTCTCTGCTGGCCCATCTCCCTCTAAACGCATTGGAACTTCTCATTCCTAATACCTCTTTCACGCCCTGGATGAAAGCAAACATAAATAACTTAGAAGCACTCTACTCAAATACCATTCTAAAATTGTTCCAACAACTCTGTCGAACCTTCTCACTCAACCCCAAGCAATTTTACATCTATCTTCAACTAAGATCAGTACTCCTACGGCTGCACTTCACCAGCGACACTGTAATACCAAGCCTAATCAACTTCTACTCTACTACTCAACCAATTATCAAAGTCATATCGAACATTTACAAACTCCTGCTAAACCCTTCTTTCCCACACCAAATCTACCTCCATGCAACGCTGGGAGCAATGAACTAATCAAACCTACACCACGGAACAATAGCATTCAGCCCTAAACTCTACTCGCAAAGCCTCACGCTGTATTTTCCATTGGGAAACTGCATAAAAGATCTTTCACAACTGGTACCTAACCCTGACCAGGCTGGCTTACGTGTATCCAACAACCCCTGCTACCTGCTGGAGACAATGTGGCCATCCTGGCTCCCCTTTTCACATTTGGTGGAGTTGCCCAGTTATGAGGAAATTCTGGGCAGACATGGCAAAATTCATCTCTGCCACCACAGGATGTCCCCTTATTCCAAGTCCCCAGACAATACTAAGGGCTCATACACACTGGCGTTTTTTGACGCCGGCATTTTTGGGCGTTTTTTCCAGCTCTCCATGTTATTCAATGGGGTTAGAAAAACACTGATGTTTTTGAGCTGTAGAGGGCGTCGGCGTTAGTGAGCTGAAAGTAGAACCCACGGCCAGCGCATTCCCAAGCTGTAAGGTTTTGGTTTTTTTTACGCCGACGCCCCAAAACGCTCACTAACGCCGTACTGGCGTTAACCAGTGTTTTTTGACGCCAACGTTTTTAGGTTAACATATAGCAGAGGAATGTTTTTTTTAAAAAAAACGCAGATTGATGCCGGCGCTCAAAAACGCTCATTAACGATCACTTACGCCAATGCAAAAGCCAAAAAAACCACAGATTTTTTTCCCTGACGTTGGGCCCGATGTTTTCCATATTTTTCAAACATATGCCCGTGTGTATGAGGCCTTAGGCATGGACTCTCATCTCTTCCCCCATAACCTAAATACCTTAACCACTTGCCAACCGGTGTCTGATGGCGGCAAAGTGGCTCCATATCGCAAACCGCCGTCATATGACGGCGGCTGCGATATCTCTCACCGTGAGCGCGTGCGCGCCGCCGGAGGTGTGCTCGCGCGCTCACTGTGTTCGGGGGGGCCAGGGAGCGGGTAGGGTGGACTCGATCGCCGACGGCTACCTGCGATGCTCCCCCGCAGTGAAAGAACGGAGGTCCTTGTAAGTAAACGCGGATCTCCGTTCTGTTAGAGGGGGAAGGGCTGTGATCACAGGCTTCCTCTGTATGGAATTGTGATCATCCCCTTTCCCCAGTCAGGGCAGCCCACACACAGTTAGAACACGCCCAGGGAACACAGTTAACCCTTAGAGCGCCCCGTGCAGGTTAACCCCTTCACTGCCAATGGCATTTACACAGTAATCAGTGCATTTTTATAGCACTGTTCGCTGTATAACTACCAATGGTCCCAAAAAAGTGTCGAAATGATCCAACATGTCCACTGCAATATCGCAGTACCTCTAAAAATCGCAGAGCGCCGCCATTACTAGTAAAAAAATAAAAAATAAATAAAAACCCCAGAAATGAATTCTCATCATCCGTAAACGCTGCAACTTTTGCGCAAATCAAAAAATAAACGACGATTGCGATTTTTTTTTTACCAAAAATATGAGGAAGAATATAAATTGACCGATGAAAAAAATGTTTTTTTATATTTTTTTTTTGGATTTGTATTTTAGCAAAGAGTAAGAAATTTAGTTTTTTTTGCAAAAGTATCGCTCTTTTATTTATAGCGGCGATCAGAAATGACGCAGAGGTGATCAAATACCACCAAAAGAAAGCTCTATTTGTGGGGAAAAAAGGACACAAATTTTGTTTGGGTACAACGTCTTACGACAACGCAATTGTTCGTTAAAGCGACGCAATGCCGAATCGCAAAAAGCGCTCTGGTCCTAAAGTGTGAAATCCTGAAGTGGTTAATGATACATATCTTTATCACAACCCGCCTTGCCATAGCTAGAAAATGGAAATGTGCCTCTCCTCCTACAATTAAGGAAGTCATTAATATTCTAAATGAGAATTGTCGTCTGTCGACTTTTGCCAAAGCGAACTTATGGCTACAATCTTTTAGTAAACATTGGAATCCTTGGCTCCTCCACCCTGAAGGACCAGGCGACCTCAATTGACTATAAACTCTCAGGAACTCCACCTTACCTAACCCGGTGCCTTCAGAGACTCACCCTACCAGACACTTCCCCTGACTCATAGTATACTTATTTTTGTTCTTTGTTGTCTTAATTAACCTTGCAAGACCCAGTCAAGCGACTGTGGTCATGATGTTAGTGCTGTTCTGACAACTTTAACAATCAGCGCTTGTAAATGTTATCTCTTACCTCTCTAGTTCAAGCTCAATACAAATACTCTGTGTTAATACATATCCTTTAACTTCAGATATTAACCTTTTTCACAGCCATTGATTTTTGTAACATATAATTATACTGAAAAAAACGTTAAGTGAAAAAAAAAAAATAGTGCTGTGACTTATAAATTGATAAACAAGTGATTGCAGCTGCTGTTTTAACCCTCAAGTTAGTGAATAAAACTATGTAAAAAATAAACAGCGCTTGCTAATATAAATCTACCCCCAACATGTGCAAACAACACAACTAGATGCTATGTTCCATTAAAATAATATCAAAGGTGATGTAAAAAAAAACAGTAATAACTTTTATCAAAAAAAGAAATAGAAAAGTCCCAAAAAAGTTTTTAAAATAAAATAAAGTAAGATCAAACAGTATAGCGAAACTCTGAAAGTTATGCATAAACAAAGAAAAATATCATGATTAAATAATAATAAATGAACAAAATATAATATATTAATAACAAATGAAAAAAGTCCAAAAATCTTCATTGGCTCTAAACCACTTGCCGACCATGTAACGCCGACAAGGTGGCAGCATAGCGCAGATCGCCGTCTATAAACGGCGATCGGCGCAGGCGTGATAGCATGACACTGATCTACTGAACCCTGTAATCGGATCAGTTAGATCTGTCATGCCCCTGCCAGCCCAGCCCCCATACAGTTAGAACACAGTGAGGGAACACAGTTAATCCCTAGAGCGCCCCCTACAAGTTAACCCTTTAACTGCCAATGACATGTATACAGTAATCAGTGGCTATTTTTAGCTCTGATCACTGTATAGATGTCAGTGGTCCTAAAAAAGTGTCAAAAATGTCCGACATGTCCGCTGCAATATCACAGACCCCATAAAAATTGCAGATCGCAGCCATTACTAGTAAAAAAAAAAAATAGTAAAAAACGCCATAAATTAATTCTCATTGTTTGTAAACGCAGCAACTTTTGGGCAAACCAATCAATATACGCCAATTGTAGAAAAAAATGTAAAAAATATGTAGAAGAATACATTTTGGCCTAAACTGGTGGATAAATTTGTTTTTTGATATTTTGTTTTTTGATGTGTATTATAGCAAAAAGTAAGAAATATTGGGTTTTTTTTTTCAAAATTGTCACTCTTTTTTGTTTATAGCGGAGATCAGAAGTGACACAGAGGTGATCAAATACCACCAAAAGAAAGCTCTATTTGTGGGAAAAAAAGGACGTCAGTTTAGTTTGGGTACAACGTCGCAAGACCGCGCAATTGTCAGTTAACCACTTCAGCCCCGGAAGGATTTCCAGCTTTAGGACCGGAGCCCTTTTTGCGATTCTGCGCTGCGTCGCTTTAACTGACAATTGCGCGGTCGTGCGATGTTGTACTCAGACGAAATTTGCGTCCTTTTTTTCCCACAAATAGAGCTTTCTTTTGGTGGTATTTGATCACCGCTGCGTCATTTCTGTTCACCGCTATAAACAAAAGAAAAGTGACAATTTTGCAAAAAAACCCAAATTTCTTACTTTTTCCTAAAATACAAATCCAAAAAAAAAATATAAAAAAACATTTTTTTTCACCGTTTTTGGCCGATTTATATTCTTCCTCATATTTGCGATAAAAAAAAATCGCAATCGGCGTTTATTGATTGGTTTGCGCAAAAGTGGTCACGTTTACGGATGATGAGAATTAATTTTTGGGGTTTTTATTTTATTTTTTATTTTTTACTAGTAATGGCGGTGATCTACGATTTTTAGCAGTACTGCGATATTGGGGCGGACATGTCGGAGCGTTTTGACACTTTTTTGGGACCATTGGCATTTATACAGCGATCAGTGCTATAAAAATGCACTGATTACTGTG
>BLSH010189662.1:50593-61757 GCA_018402905.1 Glandirana rugosa
TGCATATGCTGTGTGTGAGAAATAACCTGTTACAATGACAATTTTGTGAAAAAAAAAAAAAGAAAAAAAAAATCTTCATTTTGCAAAGAATTGTGGGAAAAAATTACAGCTTCAAAAAATTCACCATGCCTCTTACTAAATACCTTGGAATGTCTACTTTCCAAAAAGGGGTCATTTGGGGGGTAATTTTACTTTCCTGGCTTGTTAGGGTCTCAAGAAATGAGATAGGCTGTCAGTATATCAGGTGTGATCAGATCTGATCAATTTTCAATGATTGGCACCATAGCTTGTAGACTCTATAACTTTCACAAGGACCAAATAATATACACTTATTTGGGTTATTTTTACCAAAGATAGGTAGCAGTATAAATTTTGGCCAAAATTTACAAAGAAAAATTACTAATTTGCAAAATTTTATGACCGAAACAAAAAAAAAGGCATTTTTTCAAAAAAATTTCAATCTTTTTTTATTTATAGCACAAAAAATAAACCACCTCCTAGTGATTAAATACCACCAAAAGAAAGCTCTATTTGTGTGAAGGACGCAAATTTCATATGGGTACCGTGTTGCATGACTGAGTAATTGTCATTCAAAGTGTGATAGCGCTGAAAGCTGAAAAATGGCCTGGACAGGAAGGGGGTTTTCATGCCAGGTACTGTTGTGGTTAAAGTGTGATAAGACCTTAGGTCCAGTCTTGCCGGAACGACCTGGCTTCATTTATAGAAAAGCACTGAATTTTGGAGACAAATTAGTAAAAAGAGTCCTCGACCCCCCCACAAGCACAGGAGGTTTACAATTTTGGCCAACTAGAAAAGGCTTTAGGGCATGTGGGAAATGCAGGGCTTGCTGTCTCACGGGCAATGAAGTGAGAACTAGAATGAACTTTAGGTCCGCAACTACAAATAAGAACCACATCATAGACCAATTTATTACATGCGACAGTACGCATGTTGTCTATGTTTTAAAATGCCCCTGTGACCTAATGTACGTGGGAAGGACGAAACGACCACTAAAAATTAGAATCGGTGAACATGTGACGAATATCACCAAAGGCTTCAACGACCATAGTGTGTCAGCCCACTTCAGAGAGAAACACAAAAGGGATCCCTCAGGCCTACAATTCTGGGGAGTTGAGAAATTAGTCCCCAATTGGAGGGGGTCAAATAGGATTAGAGAAATATCCAAAATGGAGACCCGGTGGATACACCTTTTGGGAACTTTTAATCCTGCTGGACTCAATATAGAATTGGATCTTAACTGTTTTATCAGTGACTATTAATATTTTCATTATTTAAAAATATTTTAAAATATTTTACTGCTATTTCAGCATCTATGGAATGGAGGGATGGTGAAATCTCCTCTGGATCCGTAAAACTTTTCTTCCAGAACCAATGATAGAGAGGTTTGAGCTGATTTTCTCCAGTTTCTTCGTTTTTCTTTTGTTTTCCTCTCTACATATCCCCTCCCCCGCACCGAAGGGTGCTATAACCTTATAATAAATAAAAGATAAGGATTCACGTGATTTTAGGGACTAATACATAGGACTTTAGTTATCTGTTGCCATGCAGTGGCATTTTTCTAACACTAGGGGGCCACTATTAGCTACCTAGGAGATTAGGATCCTATGATAAGGCTATTCATGGTATACTTGCACTAAAGTGTTTACATTAACGTTTTTATTCATTTTTTTTTTCTCTCAGTTTATAGGCGAGTGGAATGTTTTATTAGCTATTTTATCTGTTGATATGGTCTCACATCATGTTTTATTATGTTATAATATGTTCTAGTTGAATATTACTTCATGTCTTTTATACACAATTTTATGTTAAAGCGCTTTTTAATATTTTGGGCCGCTATAAAGCTGCGGTATTTATGTCACGGTGAGCTAATGGTTTTTAGCCTGTGACACGAGTTATTTCTATCCACCTGCCCTGAGCGTCTCCACTCTCACCGCATTATGAGATTGATGCCTTGATTTTCTATTGGCATAATGACACGCTATTGGGCTTGTCTTGTGAGTGGGAATTTGGAACCGCTCGGTGTAGAGTGCCACCTGTTGGTGGACAGATATCACTATAAAGGGTAAGCCTACAACGTTGTGTGGCCACCCCCTGTGATCAAGTCAGGAAGTGACGAAACGCGTCAGTGGCGTGGCCACACGGCAACCTGAGGTTGATTGAGTCACCAGCAGCCGGGACACCGAGAGGAGAGGAGGATTCGGAAGTACCACTGCTGTTTGGTAACCTGCACATACAATGTCCTGTTGAAACTGTTTAAATGTAAGCGCAATATATGTTTGAATAAATGAGCTAAATTTTAAAAAGTGATATACTATGAGGGGTGTCTTTTTGATCTTTCTCCTCATGGTGATGTGAGCTGATCAGCTACAGCTTGTGGAGGTGTCTGTTTGGAGATCTATTGGTGAAGGAATCCCCTGGATGTGATTGCGATTATGCACAAGCTGGCTTGAGTGCTCCTGCAGTGTTGGATTGGAAGCATACATTCTGGGTGTGATGGTCCTATGCTGATATTTCTGGTGAGCCTCCAATTTTTACCTTTTTGCACGTGGTGAACAGAGGTGGAGGACACTGATTGAAGATTATTCACATAAGTTTAAGAAGTTTTGGTTCCAGCACGGACAATTTATTTTTCCTGGCACTGGCACTTTTTCACTGAACTTTTAATATCATTATTTACTTTGTAATCTACCATATTACTCTGGAAGCACTGCTAACACTGGACTTACTACACGAGTGTTGACTTTATCGATAATCTGTCCCTCACAGCACTGACAGAAACCTCTCCCTACACCAGTAAGAGATAATTTTAGAACGTTAATCTGTCACTCAAAGCACTGACAGGAAACTGTCTCTCCTACAGTATGAGATGATTTTAGAACGATAATCTGTCCCTCACAGCACCGACAGGAACCTCTCCTTACACCATTATGAGATGATTTTAGAACGATAATCTGTCCCTCACAGCATCGACAGGAACCTCTCCCTACTGCAGTATGAGATGATTTTAGAACAATAATCTGTCCCTTACAGCAGCGACAGGAACCCGTCCCTACTGCAGTATGAGATGATTTTAGAACGATAATCTGTCATTCACAGCACCGACAGGAACCTCTCCCTACTCCAGTATGAAATGATTTTAGAACGATTATCTGTCCCTCACAGCACAGCCAGGAACTTTTAACTACTGCAGTATGAGATAATTTTAGAACGATAATCTGTCCCTCACAGCACCGACAGGAACCTGTCTCTACTGCAGTATGAGATGATTTTAGAAGGATAATCTGTCCCTCACAGCACCGCCAGAAACCTGTCCCTACTCCAGTATGAGATGACTTTAGAATGATAATCTGTTCCTCACAGCACTACCAGGAACCTGTCAATAATGCAGTATGAGATACTTTTAGAATGATAATCTGTCCCTAGCAGCACCGACAGGAACCTCTCCCTACTCAGTATGAGATGATTTTAGAACGATAATCTGTCCCTCACAGCACCGACAGGAACCTGTCCCTACTGCAGTATGAGATGATTTTAGAACGATAATCTGTCCCTCACAGCACCGACAGGAACCTCTCCCGACACCAGTATGAGATGATTTTAGAACGATAATCTGTCCCTCACAGCACCGACAGGAACCTGTCCCTACTGCAGTATGAAATGATTTTTGAATGATAATCTGTCCCTCACAGCACCGACAGGAACCTGTCCCTACTGCAGTATGAGATGATTTTAAAACGATTATCTGTCCCTCACAGCACTGCCAGGAACCTGTCCCTACTCCAGTATGAGATGATTTTAGAATCATAATCTGTCCCTCACAGCACCGACAGGAACTTGTCCTTACTGCAGTATGAGATGCTTTTAGAATGATAATCTGTCCTTCACAGCTCTGACAGGAACCTCTCCTTACACCGGTATGAGATGATTTTAGAACGATACTCTGTCCCTCACAGCATCACCAGGAACTTGTCACTACTACAGTATGAGATGATTTTAGAACGATAATCTGTCCCTCACAGCACCGACAGGAACCTCTCCCTACACCAAAATGAGATGATTTTAGAACGATAATCTGTCCCTCACAGCACCGACAGGACCTTGTCACTACTGCAGTATGAGATGATTTTAGAACGATAATCTGTCCCTCACAGCACCAACAGGAACCTCTCCCTACACCAGTATGAGATGATTTTAGAATGATAATCTGTCCTCACAGCACTGCCAGGAACTTGTCCCTACTCCAGTATGAGATGATTTTAGAATCCTAATCTGTCCCTCACAACACTGCCAGGAACCGGTCCCTACTGCAGTATGAGATGCTTTTTGAATGATAATCTGTCCCTCAGAGCACCGACAGGAACTTCTCTCTACTCCAGTATGAGATGATTTTGGAACGATAATCTGTCCCTCACAGCACCGCCAGGAACCTGTCCCTACTGCAGGTTAAGATGATTTTAGAATGATAATCTGTTCCTCACAGCATCGACAGGAACCTCTCCCTACACCAGTATGAGATGATTTTAGAACTCTAATCTGTTCCTCACAGCGCTGACAGGAAATTGATCTTACTGCAGTATGAGATCATTTTAGAACGATAATCTGTCCCTCACTGCACCGCCAGGAACCTGTCCCTACTAGAGCATGAGATGATTTTAGAATGATAATCTGTACCTCACAGCACTGCCAGGAACCTGTCCCTACTGCAGTATGAGATTATTTTAGACCGATAATCTGTCCCTCACTGCACCACCAGGAACCTGTCTCTACTGCAGTATAAGATGATTTTAGAACGGTAATCTGTCCCTCACAGCACTGACAGAAACCTCTCCCTACACCAGTATGAGATGATTTTAGAACGATAATCTGTCCTTCACAGCACCGACAGGAACCTGTCCCTACTGCAGTATGAGATGATTTTTGAATGATAATCTGTCCCTCACAGCACCGACAGGAACCTGTCCCTACTGCAGTATGAGATGATTTTAGAACGATAATCTGTCCCTCACAGCACCGACAGGAACTTGTCCGTACTGCAGTTTGAGATGTTTTTAGAATGATAATCTGTCCCTTACAGCTCCTACAGGAACCTGTCCCTACACCAAAATGAGATGATTTTAGAACAATAATCTGTCCCTCACAGCACCGACAGGAACTTCTCCCTACTGCAGTATGAGATGATTTTAGAACGATAATTTGTCCCTCAAAGCAACAATAGGAACCTGTCCCTACTGCAATATGAGATGATTTTAGAACGATAATCTGTCCCTCACAGCACTGCCAGGAACCTGTCCCTACGGCAGTATGAGATGATTTTAGAACGATAATCTGTCCCTCACAGCACTGACAGGAACCTCTCCCTACTCCAGTATAAGATGATTTTAGAATGATAATCTGTCCCTCACACCATCACTACTGCAGTATGAGATGATTTTAGAACGATAATCTGTCCCTCACAGCACCGACAGGAACCTCTCCTTACACCAAAATGAGAGGATTTTAGAACGATAATCTGTCCCTCACAGCACCAACAGGAACCTCTCCCTACACCAGTATGAGATGATTTTAGAACGATAATCTGTCCCTCACAGCACCGACAGGAACCAGTCCCTAATGCAGTATGAGATGATTTTAGAACGATAATCTGTCCCTCACAGCACCGACAGGAACCTGTCCTATCTGCAGTATGAGATGATTTTAAAACGATAATCTGTCCCTCACAGCACTGCCAGGAACCTGTCCCTACTGCAGTATGAGATGATTTTTGAATGATAATCTGTCCCTCAGAGCACCGACAGGAACCGGTCCCTACTGCAGTATGAGATGATTTTTGAATGATAATCTGTCCCTCACATCACCGCCAGGAACCTGTCCCTACTGCAGGTTAAGATGATTTCAGAACGATAATCTGTTCCTCACAGCATCAACAGGAACCTCTCCCTACACCAGTATGAAATGATTTTAGAACGTTAATCTGTCCCTCACAGCACCAACAGGAACCTCTCACACCAGTATGAGAAGATTTTAGAACGATAATCTGTCCCTCACAGCACCGACAGGAACCTGTCCCTACTGCAGTATGAGATGATTCTAGAACGATAATCTGTCCTTCACAGCACCGACAGGAACCTGTCCCTACTGCAGTATGAGATGATTTTAAAACGATAATCTGTCCCTCACAGCACTGCCAGGAACCTGTCCCTACTGCAGTATGAGATGATTTTAGAACGATAATCTGTCCCTCACAGCACCGACAGGAACTTGTCCGTACTGCAGTTTGAGATGTTTTTAGAATGATAATCTGTCCCTCACAGCTCCTACAGGAACCTGTCCCTACTGCAGTATGAGATGATTTTAGAATGATAATCTGTCCCTCACAGCACTGTCAGGAACCTGTCCCTACGGCAGTATGAGATGATTTTAGAACGATAATCTGTCACTCACAGCACCGACAGGAACCTCTCCTTACTCCAGTATGAGATGATATTAGAATGTTAATCTGTCCCTCACAGCATCACCAGGAACTTGTCACTACTGCAGTATGAGATGATTTTAGAACGATAATCTGTCCCTCACAGCACCGACAGGAACCTCTCCCTACACCAAAATGAGATGGTTTTAGAACAATAATCTGTAACTCACAGCACCGACAGGAACTTCTCCCTACAGCAGTATGAGATGATTTTACAACGATAATCTGTCCCTCAAAGCAACAACAGGAAACTGTACCTACTGCAGTAAGAGATGATTTTAGAACGATAATCTGTCCCTCACAGCACTGCCAGGAACCTGTCCCTACGGCAGTATGAGATGATTTTAGAACGATAATCTGTCCCTCACAGCACCGACAGGACCCTCTCCCTACTCCAGTATGAGATGATTTTAGAATGATAATCTGTCCCTCACAGCAACAACAGGAACCTCTCCCTACACCAGTATGAGATGATTTTAGAACAATAATCTGTCCCTCACAGTACTGACAGGAACCAGTCCCTACTGCAGTATGAGATGATTTTAAAACGATAATCTGTCCCTCACAGCACTGCCAGGAACTTGTCCCTACTCCAGTATGAGATTATTTTAGAATCATAATCTGTCACTCACAGCACTGCCAGGAACCTGGCCCTACTACAGTATGAGATGTTTTTAGAATGATAATCTGTCCCTCACAGCTCCGACCGGAACCTCTCCTTACACTGGTACACCGGTATGAGATGATTTTAGAATGATACTCTGTCCCTCACAGCACTGCCAGGAACCTGTCCCTACATTAGTATGAGATGATTTTAGAACGATAATCTGTCCCTCGCAGCACCGACAGGAACCTCTCCCTACACCAAAATGAGATCATTTTAGAACGATAATCTTTCCCTCACAGCACCGACAGGAACTTGTCACTACTGCAGTATGAGATGATTTTAGAACGATAATCTGTCCCTCACAGCACCAACAGGAACCTCTCCCTACACCAGTATGAGATGATTTTAGAACGATAATCTGTCCCTCACAGCACCGACAGGAACCTGTCCCTACTGCAGTATGAGATGATTTTAAAACGATAATCTGTCCCTCACAGCACTGCCAGGAACTTGTCCCTACTCCAGTATGAGATGATTTTAGAATCATAATCTGTCCCTCACAGCACTGCCAGGAACCTGTCCCTACAGCAGTATGAGATGATTTTTGAATGATAATCTGTCCCTCAGAGCACCGACAGGAACCTGTCCCTACTGCAGGTTAAGATGATTTTAGAACGATAATCTGTTCCTCAGAGCATCGACAGGAACCTCTCACACCAGTATGAGATGATTTTAGAACGCTAATCTGTTCCTCACAGCACTGACAGGAAGTTGTCCTTACTGCAGTATGAGATGCTTTAAGAACGATAATCTGTCCCTCACAGCACCGACAGGAACCTGTCCCTACTGTAGTATGAGATCATTTTAGAACGATAATCTGTCCCTCACTGCACCGCCAGGAACCTGTCCCTACTAGAGTATGAGATGATTTGAGAATGATAATCTGTACCTCACAGCACTGCCAGGAACCTGTCCCTACTGCAGTAAGAGATTATTTTAGACCGATAATCTGTCCCTCACTGCACCACCAGGAACCTGTCTCTACTGCAGTATGAGATTATTTTAGAACGTTAATCTGTCCCTCACAGCACTGACAGAAACCTCTCCCTACACCAGTATAAGAAGATTTTAGAACGTTAATCTGTCCCTCACAGCACTGACAGGAACCTGTCTCCACTGCAGTATGAGATGATTCTAGAACGATGATCTGTCCTTCACAGCACCGACAGGAACCTGTCCCTACTGCAGTATGAGATGATTTTTGAATGATAATCTGTCCCTCACAGCACCGACAGGAACCTGTCCCTACTACAGTATGAGATGATTTTAAAACGATAATCTGTCCCTCACATCACCAACAGGAACCTCTCCTTACACCAGTATGAGAAGATTTTAGAACGATAATCTGTCCCTCAGAGCACCGACAGGAACCTCTCCCTACTGCAGTATGAGATGATTCTAGAACGATAATCTGTCCTTCACAGCACCGACAGGAACCTGTCTCTACTGCAGTATGAGATGATTTTAAAACGATAATCTGTCCCTCACAGCACTGCCAGGAACCTGTCCCTACTGCAGTATGAGATGATTTTAGAACGATAATCTGTCCCTCACAGCACCGACGGGAACTTGTCCGTACTGCAGTTTGAGATGTTTTTAGAATGATAATATGTCCCTCAAATCTCCTACAGGAACCTGTCCCTACTGCAGTATGAGATGATTTTAGAATGATAATCTGTCCCTCACAGCACTGCCAGGAACCTGTCCCTACGGCAGTATGAGATGATTTTAGAACGATAATCTGTCCCTCACAGCACCGATAGGAACCTCTCTCTACACCAAAATGAGATGATTTTAGAACAATAATCTGTCCCTCACAGCACCGACAGGAATTTCTCCCTACTGCATTATGAGATGATTTTAGAACGATAATCTGTCCCTCAAAGCAACAACAGGAACCTGTCCCTACTGCAGTATGAGATGATTTTAGAATGGTAATCTGTCCCTCACAGCACCGCCAGGAACCTCTCCCTACACCAGTAAGAGATGATTTTAGAATGATAATCTGTCCCTCACAGCACTGCCAGGAAAATGTCCCTACGGCAGTATGAGATAATTTTAGAACGATAATCTGTCCCTCACAGCACCGACAGGAACCTCTCCCTACACCAGTATGAGATGATTTTAGAACGATAATCTGTCCCTCACAGCACCGAAAGGAACCTGTCCCTACTGCAGTAGGAGATGATTTTAAAACGATAATCTGTCCCTCACAGCACCGACAGGAACTTCTCTCTACTCCAGCATGAGATGATTTTGGAACTATAATCTGTCCCTCACAGCACCGCCAGGAACCTGTCCATACTGCAGGTTAAGATGATTTTAGGATGATAATCTGTTCCTCACAGCATCGACAGAAACCTCTCTCTACACCAGTATGAGATGATTTTAGAACGCTAATCTGTCCCTCACAGCGCTGACAGGAAATTGTCCTTACTGCAGTATGAGATGCTTTTAGAACGATAATCAGTCCCTCACAGCTCCGACAGGAACCTGTCCCTACTGCAGTATGAGATCATTTTAGAACGATAATCTGTCCCTCACTGCACTACCAGGAACCTGTCCCTACTAGAGTATGAGATGATTTTAGAATGATAATCTGTACCTCACAGCACTGCCAGGAACCTGTCCCTACTGCAGTAAGAGATTATTTTAGACCGATAATCTGTCCCTCACTGCACCACCAGGAACCTGTCTCTACTGCAGTATTAGATTATTTTAGAACGGTAATCTGTCCCTCACAGCACTGACAGAAACCTCTCCCTACACCAGTATTAGATGATTTTAGAACGTTAATCTGTCCCTCACAGCACTGACAGGAACCTGTCTCCACTGCAGTATGAGATGATTCTAGAACGATAATCTGTCCTTCACAGCACCGACAGGAACCTGTCCCTACTGCAGTATGAGATGATTTTTGAATGATAATCTGTCCCTCACAGCACCGACAGGAACCTGTCCCTACTACAGTATGAGATGATTTTAAAACGATAATCTGTCCCTCACAGCACCAACAGGAACCTCTCCTTACACCAGTATGAGAAGATTTTAGAACAATAATCTGTCCCTCAGAGCACCGACAGGAACCTCTCCCTACTGCAGTATGAGATGATTCTAGAACGATAATCTGTCCTTCACAGCACCGACAGGAACCTGTCCCTACTGCAGTATGAGATGATTTTAAAACGATAATCTGTCCCTCACAGCACTGCCAGGAACCTGTCCCTACTGCAGTATGAGATTATTTTAGAACGATAATCTGTCCCTCACAGCACCGACAGGAATTTGTCCGTACTGTAGTTTGAGATGTTTTTAGAATGATAATCTGTCCCTCAAAGCTCCTACAGGAACCTGTCCCTACTGCAGTATGAGATGATTTTAGAATGATAATCTGTCCCTCACAGCACTGCCAGGAACCTGTCCCTACGGCAGTATGAGATGATTTTAAAACGATAATCTGTCCCTCACAGCACCGATAGGAACCTCTCCCTACACCAAAATGAGATGATTTTAGAACAATAATCTGTCCCTCACAGCACCGACAGGAATTTCTCCCTACGGCATTATGAGATGATTTTAGAACGATAATCTGTCCCTCAAAGCAACAACAGGAACCTGTCCCTACTGCAGTAGGAGATGATTTTAGAATGGTAATCTGTCCCTCACAGCACCGCCAGGAACCTCTCCCTACACCAGTAAGAGATGATTTTAGAATGATAATTTGTCCCTCACAGCACTGCCAGGAACCTGTCCCTACGGCAGTATGAGATGATTTTAGAACGATAATCTGTCCCTCACAGCACTGACAGGAACCTCTCCCTACACCAGTATGAGATGATTTTAGAACGATAATCTGTCCCTCACAGCACTGCCAGGAACCTGTCCTTACTGCATTATGAGATGATTTTAGAACGATAATCTGTCCCTCACAGCACCGACAGGAACCTCTCCCTACTATAGTATGAGATGATTTTAGAACGATAATCTGTCCCTTACAGCACCGAAAG
>BLSH010189663.1:13165-34116 GCA_018402905.1 Glandirana rugosa
CCTCCGTTGTCCTCCGTTTCTCTTTACGGGACGTTAGGAGCCACCACCTTCCTGTACGCGGTTTACCGATCGGCCGAGTCCGGGTGGGTGGTGATGTAAACGGGTCACACGTCAATCGCTCTATATCGCAGGGACGGGCACGAATGACCAGGTACATAGTCACCAATACACCTGGAACGGTGTCTACCGCAACGCGTCACGTGTGGACTAGAACAGGGGCTGAACAAACACGTCCCTTCCCTACCGAGCAGACCTTTTCATCACCGCCGACCCTTGGTACATGACACCCTGTCGGTGGCGGTAGCCCAAAAACTTTGACAGGCACAGGTTTCCGGTCCTTAAAACTTTACGACCGTAAGTCCCGGTCCCTAGCGCCCACCCATCCCCCCACGAAGGAGAAAATGTAGTGGTGGGTGGGCCTGAGCCGGCTAGCCATTTGGCGCATGTCCTTCCACCACCGAGGATTGCAGGGCATTTCTCTTTGCCTCCTGTTGCCTCCTCCTCCTCCTATTGCACTTCCTCCTCCTCGACCACCCACTCATCCGTTCAGCATAACACCTTCACCACCAACATCAGCACATCTGGGGGAAACGACAGCAGGCTGTTTTAAAACTGATATGTTTGGAGGATAAACCCCACACTGCGCAGGAGCTGTGGACGGGCATTGAACAACAAACCAATGAGTGGTTGTTGCCACTGAGCCTCAAGCCCGGCCTGGTGGTGTGCGACAATGGCCGAAATCTCGTAGCGGCTCTGGGCCGAGCCCGTTTGAGGCCCATCCCTTGCCTGGCGCATGTGCTGAATTTGGTGGTACAGAATTTTCTAAAAAGTAAAGTGTGGGCCGCCTGTGCGCACTTTTGGCGTTCTCACCCTGCTGCTGCTCGCCTGTCTGCGCTGCAATGGAACTTCGGCCTTCCCGCTCACCGCCTCATATGCAACGTGCCCACAAGGTGGAACTCCACCTTGCACATGCTGGAGAGACTGTGCGAGCAGCAGCAGGCAATAGTGGAGTTTCAGCTGCAGCACGCACGGGTCCGTTGCTCTGCGGAACAACAACACTTCACCGCCAACGAGTGGGCCTCCATGCGAGACCTGTGTAGCGTATTGCGGTGTTTTGAGTACTCCACCAACATAGCCAGTGCCGATGACACTGTTCTCAGCATTACTATACCACTTCTATGTCTCCTTGAAAAAACACTTCGGGCCATGATGGAAGAGGATGTGGCACAGGAGGATGAGGAGGAGGAGGAGGAAGAGGGGTCATTTCCATGGTTATCAGGCCAGTCATTCGCAAGTGGCTCGGAGGGTGGGTTCCTGCACCAGCATAGGCCAGGTCCAAAATATTCAAGCCAGGGCACAGTTCTGGAGGACGAGGAGGACGAGGAAGATCAGGAGGAGGAGGAGGAATCGCAGCAGGGTGGCACTCAATGCAGCTCGTGGGCATCATTGGAGCGTGGCTGGGGGGATACAGAGGACACAGATGATATACCTCCCACAGAGGACAGCTTGTCTTTGCCTGTGGGCAGCCTGGCACACATGGCCGACTACATGCTTCAGTGCCTGCACAATGACAGCCGAGTTGCCCACATTGTAACTTCTTCTGATTACTGGGTGGCCACCCTGCTGTATCCCCGTTACAAGGACAACATGCCGTCCTTAATTCCCTCACTGGAGCGTGAGAGGAAGATGCGCGACTACAAGCGCACACTGGTAGAGGCGCTGCTGAGGGCATTCCCAAATGACACCGGTGGCTCAGGGGAAGCACAAGACGAAGGCGGA
This sequence comes from Glandirana rugosa, assembly GCA_018402905.1. NCBI lineage: Eukaryota > Metazoa > Chordata > Amphibia > Anura > Ranidae > Glandirana > Glandirana rugosa. The sequence goes on from BLSH010189663.1 coordinate 14,945, forward strand.
GGAGGAGGAAGAGTCCACCAACGCAGCTGTGGCACCGCCAGCACCTCAGAAGGCAGGGTTAGCATGGCCGAAATGTGGCAAAGCTTTGTCAGCAGCCCGCCACAACAAACAGCACCACCAGCCGATAGACAACGTCTTAGCAGGAGGCAGCATTTCAGCAACATGGTATGTGTGCACACGCCTACACGTACTGACTGATGGGTCTTCCCCATTCCACTTCTGGGTCTCCAAATTGGCCACATGGCCTGAGCTTGCCATTTATGCCATGGAGGTGCTGGCCTGCCCTGCAGCCAGTGTATTGTCGGAATGTGTGTTTAGCACGGCAGGGGGTGTTATCACAGACAAGCGCAGCCGTTTGTCCACAGCCAACGTGGACAAGCTAACCTTTATTAAAATGAATCAGGCATGGATCCCACAAGACTCGTCTGTACCTTGTGCAGAATAAACATTTAGACCGGACTCACACAGCCATTCATATACTTGTTTTTTTTGAATAGGCCTCAATATTTTGGGGGCTACCCCAATTATAAACAAACAAAAAAAAAATACCATGTTGCTTACCTCCTTCTCCTCCTCGACCACCCCCACTTCCACCTACACTGCCATGGTCAAGGCCTAGTCAACCTCTAGGCTCCTACTCCACATCCACCCCCCTTCCCATTTTTTAATTTGATTTTAATTTATTTTTCCTATCCCCATTTTTTTGTAGGACACTTGCCCTACTCTTACCCCCATTTTACTTCCTTTTGCAGCCCTCTAGCACTTGCCAGGACATTGTTAAGCCATTTTTGTGCCTAAAAGTTCGGGTCCCCATTGACTTCAATGGGGTTCGGTGTCCGGGATAACGTTCAGGCAACGTTCGGTGCCGAACCCGGACTTTTTCCCAAAGTTCTTTGCGGACCCTCCGAACCCGAACGTCCAGGTGTTCACTCAACTCTACTCACCAGGCGTCTAATAGGGTGTGGCGTCTGGTAAGTTGTCTAAGTTGTCGGGACTCCCGTGTTGTATGGGGGGAAGGTTACGGGGTTCTATTGTCTGACGGTCGAGAACAGAGGAGTGCACAAGATTAAAATCCCCTCCTATAATTAAGTACCCATGTTATTGTCAGAAAAGGTGGGAGAGGGTTCTATTTAAGAAGCTGACCTGACGGACATTCGGGGCATATACAGTGTACAAGGTGACTTCCTGAGTCTGCCACTTGCCCCTTAGAATAACATAATGAACTTGTGGGTCTATGATCGATTCTAAGCATGTAAACGGGGAATCTCGCTTAAGCAGTATGCCCACCCCTGCCTTTTTACATGGATTAGTGGCTTGATAGACTTGGGGGAAAATTTTAGATGAAAACGTAAATGAGCCCTGTCTATCAAAATGTGTCTCCTGAATCAGGATGATGTCTGCGTCTGAATTTTTAAATTCCCCAAGGGCTAGTTTCCTCTTTTTGTTGGAGTTCAGGCCGCAGACATTGAGGGATAGGATTTTAACCATATTGGAGTGTAAACGTGTTATACAAATAGACTTACCTGATCCTCAGAGGATTCAGAGGTACGCAGGCTGAAGGTGGACTTATTCTCCAGGAAGACAGGCCGAGCACTAATGGAAACTTCTGAAATAACTAGGGAGTAGAGAAAGAATGTGAAGGAAGTCTGAAAATGAAATCAGAAATTAGTACAAAATAGTATCAGAGTATTACAGTTTGTTAAAGGAATTGAATTAAACCAGGCCCGGGAGGGGCGCTATATCAATTTAGACTCCTAAAGTACTGTCTAACCACAAACCGAAACGGGTGGACAGTGCAAATAAGTTTACAAGTAGGGTCTATATGTAAGGGGGGGGGTCAGTGAAAGATAAGTCAACCAAACATAAGTCTCTCTACATGTAGCCAAGTAGATGAACATTAATCAAGGGGGGATTCTAGCGGGGACTAGATGCTGTCATGCTAAGTGGGCAGCACCGGTCTATATGAACACAGGCCAGCCTAGAATGAGTGAGGATGCATCACAGGGAGGCAGAAAGTGGTTATCAGTAGAGTTGATCGAACCTCTAGAAGTTCGGTTTCTGCTGGTTCAGCCGAACTTCGGGACAAAGTCAGGGTTCGGGTCCGGACAGAACCCGAACCTTGACCCGGACCCCGAACCCCATTGAAATCAATGGGGACCCGAACTTTTAAGCACTAAAATGGCTGTAAAAAAGGCCTGGAAAGTCCTAGAGGTCTGCAAAAGGAGGGAAATGGGGGTAAGGGTCAGATAAGTGTCCTACAAAGAAATGGGGACAGGGAAATAACTTAAAAGCATTTTTAAACAAAAATGACATAAAAAAATCAAAAATGGAGGTGGATGTGGACCATCTTCAAACTGCATGTGAAAAGTAATAATTAGCGGGAGAAGCCATATCACTGTTCTAAAATCATCTTCAAACTGTGTGAAAAAAGTATAAATTAGCTGGGAGAACCCATATCACTATTCTACAATCATCTGAAAACTGTGTGTGAAACTTAAACAATAACCGGGAGAAGCCATATCCCTGTTCTAAAATCATCAGCAAACTGTGTGTGAAACTTAAACAATAGCCGGGAGAAGCCATATCCCTGTTCTAAAATCATCTGCAAACTGTGTGTGAAACTTAAACAATAACCGGGAGAAGCCATATCCCTGTTCTAAAATCATCTGAAAACTGTGTGTGAAACTTAAACAATAGCAGGGATATGGCTTCTACCTGCTATTGTTTAAGTTTCACACACAGTTTTCAGATGATTTTAGAACAGGGATATGGCTTCTACCTACTATTGTTTAAGTTTCACACACAGTTTTCAGATGATTTTAGAACAGGGATATGGTTTCTACCTGCTATTGTTTAAGTTTCACACACAGATTTCAGATGATTTTAGAACACACATGTGCACACATGAAGGACTATTACAACAACATATACTATATTACCAAAAGTATTGGGATGCCTGCCTTTACACATACGTGAACTTTAATGGCATCCCAGTCTTAGTCCGTAGGGTTCAATATTGAATTGCCCCCCCATTGCAGCTATAAGAGCCCTTTCACACTGGGATGCTTTACAGGCGTTATTTAGCTAAAAATAGCACCTGTAAAGCGCCTCTCCATTAAACTCAGTGTGTCCTTTCACACTGAGTGGCTAGGAGTGGCGCACTTGCAGGAGATTAAATAAACTCCTGCAAGCAGCATCTTTCGGGCGGTGTGGGAGCGGTGTATACACTGCTTCCCTACCGCCCCTGAAATTGGAATGAATGGGAAGCGTTTCCGAAGTGGCTGTACACCACTCTGGAAGCGCCGGGCACCGGTACTTTTAACCCCTTTTTAAGCCCTTCTTAGGGGTTAAAAGTGCCCTACTGCTGCCCTGAATAGCGGTAATGCGCCGCCAAACTAGCAGCGTTTTACCGATGACGCTAGGGCGGCCCCAGTGGGTAAAGGACCTTACAGCTTGATCTCTTCTGGGAAGGCTGTCCACGAGGTTTAGGAGTGCATCTATGGCAATGTTTGACCATTCTTCCAGAAGCGCATTTGTGAGGTCAGTCATTGATGTGGATGAGAAGGCCTGTCTCACAGTCTCCGCTCTAATTTATCCCAAATATGTTCTATCGGGTTGAGGTCAGGACTCTGTGCAGGCCAGTCAAATTCCTCCACCTCAAACTCTCTCATCCATGTCTTTTTAGACCTTGTTTGTGCATTGGTGTGCATTTATACTGGAACAGGAAAGGGCCATTCCCAAACTGTTCCCACAAAGTCGGGAGCATGTAATTGTCTAAAATGTCTTGGTATGCTGATGCCAGTTCCCTTCACTGGAACTAAGGGGCCAAGCCCAACCCCTGAAAAACAACCCCACACCATAATCCTCTCTCCACCAAATTATTTTGATCAGTGCACAAAGCAAGGTCCATAAAGACATGGATGAGTGAGTTTGGGGTGGAGGAACTTGACTGGCCTGCATAGAGTCTTGACCTCAACCCGATAGAACACCTTTGGGATCAATTATAATGGAGACTGCAAGCCATGCCTTCTCATCCATCAGTGCCCAACCTCACAAATGCGCTTCTGGAAGAATGGTCAAACATTCCCATTTCCTAAACCTTGTGGACAGCCTTCCTAGAAGAGTTGAAGCTGTTATAGCTGCAAAGGGTGGGTCAACTCAATATTGAACTCTACGGACTAAGACTGGGATGCCATTAAAAATCATGTGTGTGTAAAGGCAGGAGTTGTTCCAATACTTTTGGTAATATAGTGTGTATAAAAATAAGCTTGTTCTCATCAAGGTTCAAGGAAGCAACAATAAATTGTCTGGAAGAAATAAGATATCAGACATTAATACCAACAGCATACATATTCAGTAATATTATATGGTTCTCATACCAATTCTTAAACATACAAATTAGTTCAAGGCTGACAAAATATCAGATGGATTATTATAGTTCTGTGCACTGCCTACATCCAACATGTTCTATGGAGTTTGTGGTCTGCTCTCTCTTGAGATGATGTGTAATACTCAGTGTTTCAAGTTACACAGGTACTTCAAGAATAGACACCAAATAAAGACAATAGCTTTGATATATAAAAAGTGTGCTATGGGGAAATGTCTTGTTGGCAAAAGGAGATAAGTAAAATTGTTTTATTGTCAAACTTGTTTTGCAGAAATGACAGTTGGAAACAAATTGATTGCTATAGCAACAATACATTTTTCCGGGTGTACAGCATCCCCTAAGTAACTACCTCTTATTCATGAATATACAGTCATGGTAATCCACAAGAAAAGGGAATCAATAGAAGATAATAAGTATTCTTGACTTCTAAGTATGTTAATTTCCTTTGTTTAACAGAGTGATTTCAAACTCAGTCTATTCATATAGCTTAGCTATTTTCTTCTGAATATTTAAGATCAGGTAATCAATACAGCGACCCACCCATGATAGTTTCTCATGAGGGGAGGGGCATCCAGCATATCACCATTAGTTATCATGATATTGCGGCTAAGGTGGTACAAAGTACTAATGAGTGTCCAAGAAAGAGATTTCATACTGTAAGCAAAGATGAACCAGGCCCTACAGAATGATAACTACCAGACAACCTAGTCAACAATCAGAAAGAGAAGCTTGCTATCATCATATGACTAGCCATCCATAATAAGAACTTCATGGCCAGTTATGAAAAAAATATAGCAATTTATGTCAGACCAACAAAAATAAAAATTGATTTCTTTAGCAAAAGGGCTTGATTTCTTTAACAAAAAAGGCTTAACTTCAGCAACAAGACAAACAAGTTCAAACAACAATTTGCATAGCCCTGCGCTTATTTAGCTGTTTCCTGCCACACACTGGATGTCAACTAGATCTTTCTGCTTCCTAGCAGCTATAGAAACATCATTGTTTTGCATAGCTTATATAAGGTAAGGTGTTGGGTTTGTGATCACTGCCTCTGATTATCTATTTAGTAACATGCAATGTCTATGATTAAAAATAATTATAACTATTATTGTATTGCAAATAATAATAATAATAATATCAATATTAATAATAATACTACAGGGTTGACTTACAGAATAAATGTTTTCACCCAAGATTCAAACATTTTTCTAATTTGATTCAATTGCAAAAATGAATGAAAGTTATGTGAAATCATTTATAAATAGACCTCTAAGTATGTGTTTGAAGAAACTGAAAACCTGCTGAGGAGATATATAACACATTTACTAATCCTCTTACTAAATTTTGCTGGTCAGTTTGAATCTAGTTTTCTGAGTTATTTTCATTTGCACAATTGTATAAATCAGGCTTGAGTGAGAAACATATGGTTTTGTTGTGTCAGGTCCTTTTCCCGCTTCCATTTTTGTTCTTGAAAATAACGAGGGCATGAACAGTCATGACCATGTCACTTTTAACTGATGATCTTTCTCAGCAAACTTAATAAGCAAAGTAAAATGAAGTATCATCTATGACAATGTCACAGATCATTGTATGTGGAAATTATAATGAAAAATTGTAGTATTGCTTGGCAAGTTTTCAAGCCTGTAAGTATCCTTATTTTACTTCACTTTATTTTATTTCACTGAACATTAAATGTAAACTAACTTTGCCAGTTAGTGGTGTTGAAGTTCTAACTTAAATTTACTGCATTATGTATGGAAAATAAGTTCCAGTTTTTGTTAATTTTCTTTGATGAGCTACAAAGTGGTTAACATGAGATAATATAAATAGTTTGAAAGTAGAGAAAATTTCAAATTAGGCAACTTTTTAGAGCAAGAATGTTTTCTTTTAAAATTAGATTAAACTCTCCCAGTATACAAAACACGCTATTTACAAGAGGTCCAGACCAAACCACCTTTGTTTGTTTTATACAATCAAACACACTTAAAGGGTAACTCCACTTTCACGAGGAAAAAATAGCAAATAAAAAAATAATAATCTAACGCATATAATTGCGACACAAGTCATATTGTAATAGAATGTCATGAAAAAATTACCTTTCCTTTTCAATCTGCAGCTCTGTAATTTGAGAATTACGCATGAGAACGCATTGCAACATGGCTACCTGGAGTTGTTCTGTACACAGAGTGTGTACTGACCACCTTGCAGAAACATAATTTCTTGCTTGTGTGATTGGCTCACCAGTTTTCCCAGAAGTCTGCACTAAGATACAAGTCAGATTTCAGGCATCCTCTGCAACAAAAATGTCATTTTTGGAGAGACACTTTCAATTGGAACAAGTCTAAAGGGATGCATGCCCAGCAAATTTCCTCATTAGAGCCCTACAGCTGTACACCTGACAGTTAATTATGAAAACACTCCCATTAGACCCACTCAGAACAGAGGCACAGTCAAACACAGAGGGATTTCTTCAGAATAGCTAAAGGTGGGGGCGTGGCGAACGGCAGAGAAGATGGACGCATGACCTAGCAGCTCCGCTCGGCCACCTGGGACAAGCAGCTACAGAGGGTACCTCAGACGCCACACAAGAGCACACCAAGCTTCAGCACACCTCTGAGGGTACGGAGAATGACCTGCAAGAAGAAGGAAAGCTCACAGGTGAAAAAGCTGGCCAGCTTCTTCCAACCCAGCTCAAAGCAGACACGTGGAGTGGGAGCAGACACAGGGAGCAGTGGTAGCGGTCCACAAGCAGCATGGCAAGTGGGAAACCCAGAGAGTGAAGACTCCTCCAGACCCTCCTCTCTTTCCATCCAGAGTCCTGCAAAGTCAAGGCCGCGCATGGACCAGCAGGAGGAAGAGCAGGGCATGGAGGTAAACTGCATGCATTCTACAGCCAGCCACACGCACCAAGCCGCTCCAGACCCCATAGACACATTCCCAGCATTAGGGCAGCTAATATCAGACAACCCTCAAGGGAATGCTGATATCGCTCAGGTCATCATTGCAAACGGACATCGGAGACTATGTAAAGCAGTTCCAGCATGAGCTATATGAATTGGGGGACAGGGTAGCACACACAGAAACGTCCATAGAGAAGATTGCTTCATCTTTTAATTCCATAGTAGATGACCACAACGATCAAGCAGAGGAGATAAAGTGGCTTAAAGCAAAGATATCAGACCTTGAGCACCGGGCAAGGAGGAATAACTTAAAAATACGGGGCATACCAGAAACCATACCTCTGGACCAGCTACAGAAGTATGTGGTGGAGCTGTTCATTAAAATAGCCCCAACCCTATCCGCCACAGATTTACTAATCAACAGAATACATAGGCTCCCTAAGCCCTCATTTCTTTTTTTTTTTTCTTCCAATAATTTTTATTGAATTTTCAAGAAAATACAGAAAACAATGGTACCGTCAAATACAAAATGAGGTAAAATACAAAGCTTATATCGCTGAATTAATCATGAGTACATAAGTATTTTAGATGTTTCACTAGATATCAGATATCGGTTATAAGATTATTGCTATTGAAGTGGCCGGTGTATCCCCTCCCACCTCTAGACACCCCAAGGGGAACATGCTGTGTCCTGTGGTGGAAGGCGACGCATCCAGCATGCCCATTTATTTATTATTAGTTGTTTTGTATGAAGACAAAATACCTTGGAGTACTCATCCAATTCAGTCTGTACGTAGGTCCATTGCCGCAGGCTACACGGAATTGGAGAAGTGTTAAGCCCTCATTTCTAGCATCGGATGTACCCAGGGATGTTATCATGAGAATGCATTATTACAGATCTAAAGAGACAATCACATTAGCATTCAAAAAGCCACAGAACTGCCAGGAGAATTTGCAGGCCTGCAAATGCTACCTGACCTGTCCAAACATACACTACAGAGAAGGAAAAAATTAGCAACAATCACCAAAGCCTTAAGGAACCACAATGTCCCACACCGCTGGAAATATCCAGTGACCTTATCTGTAATGCATGACGGCAACACATCTATGATAACATCCTTGGAGGAAGGGCTCCAAGCATTGCGACAATGGGGTATGCCCAACCCCCCCCATCACATCCCATGCAAGCTCACCCTTCTACCCTAATCCCAATGGAAGACGAATGGCAAATTGTTTCTTGCAAGCGCCCAGCCAAGGCTAAGCCCGCAAACACACCAGCACAAAAACACACATACCTGACACCCGCAACCACACCAGCCATCAACAAAATGTCCCAGGCCAAATGGCCCCAACGGATACTGCAGCAGTTTGTTCTGTTCTCGGATCTACATTAAGATCCTCTTTTTATGTTAATTTCTTGTTCCTTTTGCAAATTCAAGTTCCTAACACCACAACACCAGGAATCACCAGAGCAAAACCAGAAACTACCACCAGGAAATCAGCATACATTTACCACACCCTGATGCCATTCGTCTTACACAGCAAAACTCTAAAACCTACCAATGACTATTACATGTCTTTCAATTAATGCCAATGGGCTTAATCACCCAACTAAAAGATTTTCCCTGTGGAAAGAAGCCACATCCAACAAAGCAGACATTTTCAGTGTGCAGGAGACTCATTTCCAGAAGCTGAAACACCCTAACTGCAAGCACATAGATTACCCACATATATTCATGGCAAACGGCTCCCGAAAGAATAAAGGAGTAATGATAGCTCTCAAACATACACTCAACTTCAAATCCAAGGACATAATACGGTACGCAGAGGGAAGGTACATTGTTATCACCTGCCATATCAATGACATTCTACTCATGCTAGTCACGGTGTATGCACCGAATACACACCAGATGAGATTCATCTGCAGACTCCTAACGGTGATATCCAATATGGACATTTGCTGATTTGCGGGGATTTCAACTTAACAAACCATCCAGAGCTGGACTCTTCTTCTAACCCTAAAAATCATCACTTGGGTCCCTGTTACATAAAGAAGGGCTATACGATGTCTGGAGGTGCCAGCATGAACTCGAAAGAGACTACACTTTTTACTCCTCCAGACACCGCTCGTATTCCTGTATAGATTTGTACATAACAGACTTGTGGCTCCTCCAGAGGGCCTCTTCCTCCACTATTAGAAATATTACGTGGTCGGACCACGCAGCGACATTGCTCTCACTGGAGGAACAATCACCACGGGACAGAGCCGCCATATGGCGATGTAACCTTAAAGCATTACAAAGCCCAAAATGTATTAAGTATGTCTCTCAACATCTCTGAGAATTCTTCCACCTGCATGTCCCATCGGCTGCAGATCCATGGACCCTGTGGAATGCCCATAAGGCGTTCATAAGGGGCATATGCATTCAGCAAAATTCCAGAGCCAGAAAAAAATACAACAAAAAAATAAATGACACACCTTCTGAAATTCACTTATTAGAGTCCCAAAACAAATTGACTCCCAACCTTTTGACTTCTGACAACCTGCACAGGCTAAGGACATCCCTACGCTCCCTACTACTTGAACAATATGACCACCAAATATGTAAACTAAAGCTCTCCATTTACTCCCAAGCCAACAAAATGGGAAAATACCTAGCCAAAAAAATAAAGATAAAACAAGCCAAAGCAAGAATACAATATCTAGCCCACCCTCCCCACCACCGCAAAATAACACATCCCCAGGAGATTGCAAATGAGTTTGCTGAGTACCATGGGGCCCTGTATAACCTGAAAAAAGACGCAGATACCCCTCAACCATCCTTATCAGATATACAAAAATTCCTAGAGACAATCTCGTTACCCCAGCTCACTGAAGACCAATTCCAAGCCCTAAACACACGCATCACCCTCCCTGAACTGTCAAAAGTTATTAAATCTCTTCCAAACAGGAAATCCCCAGGCCCAGATGAGCTTCCCAATGAATATTATTAAATATTCAAGGAAGAATTGATTCCACACCTTTCAAAAGAGCTCACCAGAGCCACAACCACTTCTTCCCTCCCCCTGGAGATGTTGAGAGCATACGTGATCACTCTTCCCAAACCAGGAAAGAACCAAAGTCACTATCTAGCTTTCATCCAATATTCTTGCTGAACTGTGACGTTAAAATATTTGCAAAACTTTTAGCTAAAAGGATTATGTTGGTTCTACCCTCACTGATTAAGAGGGACCAAACAGGGTTTGTAGCGGGTCGCCAGACTTTAGATGCAACCAGGCAGGTAATCAATGTGATCCATCAGGCTGAAAAAACTCTAACGCCTTCTCTGCTTTTGGCCCTGGACGCAGAGAAGGTGTTCAATAGGGTGCACTGGCTATACATGTCTGAGGTACTGTCTAAATTTGGTTTCTCTGGACCCATCAAGTCAGCCATATCCTCCTTATACTCACACCCATCAGCACAGGTATACACCTCAGGGGACATATCCAAGCCATTTATCATATCCAATGAGACTAGACAAGGCTGCCCACTCTCCCCAGCAATCTTTAACTTGGTTATCGAACCACTGGCAGAGGTCATCCGCTCCCGCCCATTAGTAACATGCTTTGAGTTTCAGAATCAACAACATAAAGTAAACTTGTTCGCGGATGATATCATCCTAATGCTCACTAATCCCTTGCAATGCTTAACAACCACACACCGAATCCTACAACAATTCAGCTCCATATCATACTACAGAGTCAACACAATGTTGGATTTGGGAGTGCCCCAGAGCACTAAACAAAATATCCAATCCACACTCCCATACCCTTGGAGTACATGTGGGTTGAAATACTTAGGCATATTCCTGACCCCCAAGACTTCTGAACTAAGCTCCACCAATATACCCCCCATTGCTGTCCAAAATATCAAACAAACTAGACAGAATCTCTAAAGTAGAGCTCTCATGGGGAAGTAGGCTAGCAGCCCCCAAAATGAACATTCTCCCCCAGTTATTATATATTTTTAGGAACTTACCCATCACAGTCCCCAATAAATATATAATAAAAACCCACGCCATCCTCACAAAATTCATATGGAAAGGTAAGAGACCAAGATGCGCAAAACAAACCCTGTTCCGCCATAAATCCTTAGGTGGAGCCGGCATACCAAATATTAATAACTATTATAGGGTGGCACAACTAGCTACCATAAAACATTGGTTAAGTAAAGATGAGCCCCCCCTATGGAAAGAAATAGAACAAGCATTATCCCCCACAAAAGACCTCTTTTGGTTGCTTGTCACTGACCTATGGAGACCATGGAACCTAGACACCCTCCCTGTCACAATACAAGCATCCCTCAAGGCATGGAGATTTCTAAACCTCAACCACGACCCCTTTGACATCGCCCAGAACACTAACCTCCCCATATTCGTTCTAAGCGCTCTAATCCCAATGTTCCCCACTGCCCACCTAAAAACCAAAGGCCTCAACACAATATCCCAACTATATGATAATGACATTTTGAAAACCACAAACTCCTTAATAAGGCAATTTAACCTCCCACGGACAGAGACGTTTACAATTACCAGAATCCTTATATTGCTATTCAGCCACCCACCGGGAAACTCCTAACAAGCTCCAAGATATGGAATCACTACCAATCCCCAGATAGAAACTCCAAAGACATCTCCATAATCTATGGAACACTTCAAAATAACAACACCTTCCAAAAAACAACTCCCATGCACAAGTGGGAGATTGACCTCAAACAAACATTTACCCAAGATCAATGGAAGAAAGCTATACACTCTATACGATATTCCTCGCATTGTGAATCACATTGCGAAACATCCCTAAAATTACTGAACAGGTGGTACTATACCCCTATCAGAACAACAAAATTCTACCCCACACGTTCCCCACTATGCTGGAGAACTTGTGGACAAGTAGGGAATCTGTTACACATTCTATGTGAGTGTCCAGCTATAACAAGCTTCTGGAACCAAATGTTTAAGATCATGGCACAGTGTACAGGCCTACTGATCAAACCCAAACCAGAACTAGCTATCCTAAATGTGGGGATAGACTCCTACCCTAAATCTTACTGGCCAGTAATCACACACATATTAATAACAGCTAGATCCCTAATTCTACAAAAATGGAAAGCACTGCAAGTACCCAACATCTCAGAAATAAAACACATGGTTAACACCCACAAGGTGCTTGAAAAGGCAATCGCCACTAACTCCCTATCACTGGATACATTTCAGAATGAGTGAAAAATCTGGCCATATGCATAGATCAACATGCATTCTTACATAAGAATGTAAGCAGACTCTAAAGCTGGCGACCCTGGTGCAGTTGGTGTACTTGATATAATTGGTTAAATCAGTTGAAATGTTAGATATTGCAGAAATGTTCTACTATATGATATGTACCTTCCCAGGAATGCCTGGTGGTGTCGCCGCACCGCCCCCGACACAGCATGATCCCACTGAGGGGTGGCGGAGGCGGGGGCGGGACAACCTGCAGGGTCACAAACCCCAACTGAAGGCGACCATATAGACCCTATGGGAAGCAATTAGTGAGCACACATGAGATCCACTGCAAAGATTCAACCTGGTGGCTCTATATTTACCATACTTTCTGTATACTTTCTTTACATACACTTGTATGCTAACGCTCAATACATTTGTATTTCTTTGTACTTCTTTGATAAAATGTTAGCTATATGGAAAACTTTCAATAAAACATTGTTACAAAGAATAATAAAAGGTAGGAATCTGCAACAAAGTTTGTTTTAATCCCTGCAATGTACATAGATCACCCAGAGGGGAATGTTTTTTTCTCAACAAAAGTGGAGTTATGCTTTAACAGAAATTCCAGGTATGAATATTTTCTACATAGAAACATTGGTCCAACTTAATTTGATGTAACTATGAAGGTCTGGCTCACAGTCTCCACTCTAATTTATTCCAAAGGTGTTCTATTGGGTTGAGGTCAGGACTCTGTGCAGGCCAGTCAAGTTTTTCCACCCCAAACTCTCTCATCCATGTCTTTATGGACCTTGTTTTGTGCACTAGTCCAAATCATTTGGTGAAGGGGGGATTATGGTGTGGGCTTGTTTTTCAGGGGATGGGCTTGTCCCCTTTTGGACAATTTCATGCTGCCAACTTTGTGGAAACAGTTCGGGATGGCCCCTTCCTGTTCCAACATGACTGCGCATCAGTGAATAAAGCAAGGTCCATAAAGACATTGATGAGCTAGTTTTGGGTGGAGGAACATGACTTAACCTGATAGAACATCTTTGGGATGAATTATAGTGGAGACTGCGAGCCGGGCCTTCTCATCCAACGTAAGTGCCTGACCTCACAAATGCGCTTCTGGAAGAATCGTCAAACATTCACATAGACACACTCCTAAACCTTGTAGACAGTCTTCCCAGAAGAGTTGAAGCTGTTATAACTGCAAAGAGTGCGCCAACTCAAGTTCATGTGCGTGTAGAGGTGGGCATTTCATTACTTTTGGTAATATAGTATATATATATATATATATATATATATATATATATATATATATATATAAACAGTATATAGCACACACATATACAATTGTCAAATAATGAGCATTTACCAAATTTAAGACTTACAAGAACAATACAGCTGCCCTAATCATTCATGGGTATGCCTGAACATGCAGTGCAGAGCCATAGGGGAGGGGCAATGGCAGGACATCTCATATGAAGCTCACACATTGAATTATTGTCTACAAATATCCCAAAGTGTAAAGAATTCTACTAAATGTTAATTAGGGCACCATCAGAAGTAAGTGTACCAATTTACTCCCAAAAAACATGTCACACTATCATCCTAGATCAAATATATCTTGTATTCATACCACAAAGAAGGATAAAAAAAAAGAAAGAGGAACAGAAAATGGCAGGCTGAGCCCCTACGGGGAAAACTGGTTCAGTTTAACTCCCTATGAAATGTTCACAAATCTAAAAACAAGGATATAAGAGAAAGGGGGTAAAAATGGTGGGGCTATGCATTATATGCCCATGCAGCCCCCATGAATTTAACATTACATCTATTATGACCCCAAATCACCACATATTGACAAAACAGATTAAACAGAAATATACTAGTTAGTGGTGGATAACTACCACAGGTTCAGAACACCAGCATGTCCAGAGAGGTAGAGGCCATCTTGATGGATCCTTCCTATTATATTCCCTACTTTCACCATAGTCATGCCCCCCAGCACAGGCAGACACCCTGATGTGACATTATGATGCATGGCACTGCATGGGCATGACAATGCCATACCCTCAAAGGCGGCTGTGTCTTCCAGCAGTCCCACCCATTCAATCATCCATCTATTTTAAGCCATGCCCCATGCTCAAACAGAGCTTAGACGACAAGAGAGAGGGGAAGAAGGCAAACTGATGCATTCAGACAATGGAAAAGCCAGGACCACATTGGCCTCCTCCAAATAGGAAAGGATCATAGAGTACCCACATGACCACCCTTTAAAATGTTAGCAGAAATACAGTCAATAAATTACAATTCGACAAAAGAGTAACATGGTACATAAGTAAACAAATGATAATCAAATATGCATCAAGCAATACTACAAATTCGAACCCATAATTTAACAACAACAATTAGAGCACAAATAAGTGATTTCTACAGGAATGTCTTAAAACGTATAGACTCTTTGGGGTTTATTTACTAAAGGCAAATAGGTTGTTCACTCTGCAGGGCAATTTTCCCTTAGTGAATGTGGTGAAAATACACTTTGGAAAGAACACCCAATCACATCCAAAAAAAAAATAAAACAAACAGCATTTATTTGTAAATCCATCTCATTTCACATTATATTACTGTATGGTGGTATGTCTGCCTATGGGGCTCAGCATGTTTTTATTCTCTATAGAATAAATGTGGTCAATCATCCTTTGCCAGAGCATTCATTTGGTCTTGCTCACATAGAATGCCCCCAGTTTACAAGCCAGTAAATAAATTGCATAATGTTTATTCAAAAGAACCTCCCTGTTTGGTAGTACAAATTGCACAGAGCCATTGACATATATTTTTATTTGCAACTACCACATTTATATATTCCCACATCTCCCTGTTTGCACCTCAAGTAAGGTCTCTTGACCAACTTGCCTGTTATTGATGTAGCACAACAGTAAATAACTTCTGGAGTATTTGTAACTCTGGAAACTGCTTTAAGTACATAACAATATCGTTTTTGAATTTTGGAAGTTTTTAACTGTGTTGGCAAGTATAACAGGTGATGACCATATACAACTCCTTGGGTCCACTGTTCTAAAAACATTTTTTGGTTTTCTGCTAATCTTTATTAGATGCTTTTTATAATATATATTAAAACACTGCTTTTATTGAATTACTGTTTCTTGGTATCTTGGGCTCAGCTGCCATTGATAGGTTCTAATACCTGTAATTCTACCAGGACAACTAGAATATCTCAGAGGCACATTAGACTCCTGTAGACATCCCTGAACTACTGCTGATTTGAAATTTTAATTTGACAGACAATGTTATTCAAGATAAATAGAGGGTGCAGTGTCTGCTGTTTAACAACCCCTTGACTGCTCATTGTGGTGAAATACCAAGTCAGGGAAACTGTTGATCTAACTGGATGCTTAAAACAGTGCCGATCGCCGGAAACATCAAAAGAGCCAATCAGAGTGGCTCTGTAGCATGTGATGGCTGTGAACCAATCATTGCCATCACTGTAGTAAACAGTAGTTTTATTTAAACTTTCACTTATTTCTCTTCACTCTTGTCAATCAGATTTTTTTAGAATGTGAATACAGTTTCAGTGAAATGTGCAAATATTACTTAATTTGAGTGCAACAACTTTCAAGGGATAATGACCTTTATAAAAGCAGCTTCATGTGGCTGAGTATTTTAATGTTTGAAGTGATCATTGGCTTGAAAAAAGATTATTTGTCGTAGTAAACATATGTGACCAGCATGCCTGTTTATGACTTTCAGGAGAAAATCTATTCAATTATCTGTTAAAATTTTAGTAAATAAAATGTAAGCATTAAAAGTATGCACATACAGGTTTAGGAAAAGAATAGTAAAAAATAGGATGAATTAGGAGCAAGTCTATCTTTAAGCATAGCCTGATATTTATGTGTAGACATATTTGCATCTTCAGTGACTAACCAAGCTGGTCAACTGAAAATTTATAATAGTCTTGATAATCTCAGTAAGCCTGAGAGAGCATATTTAATAAGTTCACAACACAATGATAAACACAAAGATCGAATTATTGCTTAAAAGAAGTTAGTGCTAGTAAAATGTGTAAAAGAGGCTACTGAATCATAACCGCTGGCTAAGAATAATATGACATCAATAAATTACTAGAAAATATGTCCTTTGTGTTTTTTATTTGGGTAAGTCATAATAATTATTTGTATTTTTTATATTTCTATTACTCAAATTCAATATATTATTTTAACAAATACAAACTGAGAAGTAAACCAGACTTTTAAAGGCTCCTTTCAAAGTAAACAAAAAAGAAAAAACTAAACATTGGTCATGCATTAAACTGTTCTGCTGAATTGTGTGTCTTTTCCCAATTATTCTACTTTGGAGTGCATCTAGATGTGTTCTCCAAAAATGTGTGCAAAAACATCACTTTACATTTTAACAAATACAAACACTTTAACACTTTAACACTTTAACAAATACAAACGATGAGAGATAATCACAGATGTCAAGATGAGCACAGAAAATAGGATAAATAATCTGTCTGCCAGACAAAAAAAACCAGACCTTTACAAGGCTCCTAACAAATCAGACAAAGCTACAGTCAGTTTTTATGTTTTTAAGAAAACATAGGTCAACAGAAAACAAAAGTCTGCAGTGATTGCCAAACCAGAATAAATCTAGTGTAATTAATTGTTACATTATTATTTTACAGGAGTTACATATATAACACCAATAGTTTGTGCATCACTTTACAGAGTAAAAGGAGAAAGTATGGGGTATGGCCAGCAGCAGGCATGTAAGCAGCCCCTTCTCCAAACTCCAACAGTGCTGCTGCTATCTTCCTTGATCTTCCTTGATCCCGATGGCACAGCAGGTTCCAGAGTGATGCTTTTACCACCTGCAGCTCCCTGCAACCCTCCTGTTCCAGATGAGATGGTAAAAATTGTTCAGACTGCTTCCAAACAGCCTGGGACCGACTCTCCACAGGACCACCCCCATAGCTCCAAAGATGGTGGCGGTCCGGCGGCTTATGGCGCTCTGCCACAGAGGGAGAAGAAGAACACAATGGTGTGTGTTTCTCTCCGCCACTGCTAAACAATCCTCCTCAGCCAACTCTGCACATAAAGGAAGGTCTCCCAGCACTATTAAGGATCTCTACTTCTACACAACTAACACCCATGCCACAGGAGGAAACTGCTTCCATAGACCCTGCCAGTGAGTAGGGGAATGAGGAGGGTGGCCATACGGCCATACCGCTGCATGCTCTCTCACTGACCCTCAGAATGCAGTTGTCTCTGCCTCTGCAGCTGTGACTGAACACGCATTTAACATTGAAGTACATTATGGAAGCCATTGAAACTTGCCAGGCTGCCTTTGGTATGATATGTAAAAAAATCTGCAGTACAATGTCCATGACAGAACAGCGGAATAGGGATTTGGAAGACACACTTAACCCCTTACATGCTGAGGTCCATACTGCTCAACATCATCTAGCAGACCTTACCTTGAAATTGAACAATTTACTTTTTATTGGATTCCCCCCCAGGGGTCAGGGGGCAGAGAGCCTGGATGCTTTATAGAAAATTGGCTCAAAATCATTATGAATCCTGGTACTCTTTCTTCTCTATTTCCAATCGAACGGGCTCATTGGGTACCCCTGCGCCCTTTAACCTCGGATGCCCCTCCTCATCAGGTATTGCTGAAATGACTTTGTTTCCAGGTTAGGGAAGCCATTTTTTGTTCTGCTCACTCTTTGGGTAACCTATCCTACAATGAAAACCGCATTTCTATTTACACAGATTTTTTTGCGGCAACTCAAAATCAGTGGGCTGCATTCATGGCGGTTAAGCGCAAACTCTGTGATAAAAACCTGCTCTACAGCATGTTGTACCTGGTAAAATTGAAAGTGGTTGCTAATGGTAAAGCTCAACTCTTTACTTCTCCAGAGGAGGCGTTTGACTGGCTGTGTGGCATTAACTGACTGTAAGAGCTATGGATGGGTTGAGGTTTGGCACTGGAGGCACCCTAATCATAAAGAATGTCATTGCTATTCTGATTCCCACAAGACTCTGTCTCGATTAGATATGTTTTTGACACAGCCAGAGACCTTGGGTAAAATCTTGGCCATACGATATTTAACTTAAGCTATAGCTGATCACACCCCTTTGGAGCTGCAACTGCAAGTGACACCTCCCTCTGGTATGTGCACATGGTGTATGAGTCAATTTGCCTCTCTGAGGCCATGGTCTTATACAAATGCAAAGATGATATGAGACTTTATTGGTCATAATTAAAGTTGAGTGAAACCAAACTGTAAAGTTTGGGTTCGTACCAGACTTTAGGGTGTACGTGTCAAGAACACATACCTGGACATTTGAGAAAAAGTCCGGGTTCAGGGCAGCCAATCAACAAGCATTTCACTCGTTTGCCCTTAGAAGTAGTGTTGAGCAAACCCGGACTGTAACGTTCGGGTCCGTACCGAACTTTCAGGTGTCCGGGACCCGGACCCGAACACGGATATTTCAAAAAACGTTTGGGTCCGGGGTTCTGGTATTTTACTCCACGTGATGAGAAGCTGCAGGGCAGCCAATCAACAAGCGTTTCACTGGTTTGCCCTTAGAAGCCATCACAGCCATGCCTACTAAT
>BLSH010189669.1:0-11383 GCA_018402905.1 Glandirana rugosa
CAGAACCCCGGACCGAACCCAAACGATTTTTGAAATGTCCGGGTCCGTGCCACGGACACCCTAAAGTTCGGTACGGACCCGAACGTTACAGTCCGGGTTCGCTCAACACTATTCATAAGTCCTTCAGTTTATAGTCCATATAAAAAGATTCTAGCGATGTGATTGTTGTGTAACCGTAAAATGTTCATCCAAAGATGGCCGCCTCCACAAGGGGATTAGAAGCAAAACCCAGCAGGAGCTGCAGAGTATAAAAGAGTCTGCAATCTGCTGTCAGTCTGCAATGGTGACCGGGAAGACGACCCTGCAGGAGAGCGATCTGAAAGTGAGGCTTGAAGCGCTCGTGGAGCGCAGTGTGGAGGGGATGATGGCGGTGTGGAGGACGGTCTATGTGGACAGCTTTACCCCAAATGCTTGCGTATTTAGAGTCGCTAAATAAGGCTTGTGCAATTTGTTTCGTTCCGAATTTAATTTTTACTGCATTTTGCAAAATTCGGCAATTCGGATGAATTCCGAATTTTCATTTTCCCCGAATCGCAGTAATTCGGTAATTGTGGTAATTCAGACATTTGGCAATCGGAAAATTTAAAAAATAACAAAGAACATTTGAAATAATACGTTATTAATTTATTATTTTAACGTATTATAAATGATAATAACGTATTATTATTTCAAATATTCTTTCTTATTTCCGAATTTCGGAAATTTGGAAAAAGGAAAGAACATTCAAAATAATAATAAATAACTATTAAATTATAGGTATTGGAATTTCCTTGAAAATTTGGCTGTTAGTGAACTCAAATATGAAATTTATCCCTGACAGCCATATTTTCAAGGAAATTCCAATACTTATAATTTAATAGTTATTTATTATTATTTCAAATGTTCTTTCTTATTTCCGATTTTCGGAAATTCGGAAATAAGAAAGAACATTTGAAATAATAATAACTTATTATAATTTATAATAAGTTAAAATAATAAATTAATAAGTTATTATTTCAAATGTTCTTTGTTATTTTTGAATTTCCGAATTTCGGATTTTCGGCTGTTCTGATTGCCGAATTACCGCAAATTTCCGAATTACCGAAATTGCTGAATTACCGCGAATTTCTGAAAAAATAAAAAAACGAAAACAAAAATAAAAAACTAATTTTTCAGCCATGCGCAAGTCTATTGTTAAATATTGTGCCTTCATTAAAATGTTACCATATTGCTACACTTAGAGGCACCTCTCTTCTCTTTCATACTCAGTTGTGACGCTACTCTTATATCAAATCAAACTTTATTTAAAGATTTTGCTTGTCATGCCAAACGCTCTCAGACCGAGGTTTTACTGTAGCGTTAAAGAAACAATATACAGGGTGGGCCATTTATATGGATACACCTTAATAAAATGGGAATGGTTGGTGATATTAACTTCCTGTTTGTGGCACATTAGTATATGTGAGGGGGGAAACTTTTCAAGATGGGTGGTGACCATGGCGGCCATTTTGAAGTCGGCCATTTTGAATCCAACTTTTGTTTTTTCAATAGGAAGAGGGTCATGTGACACATCAAACTTATTGGGAATTTCACAAGAAAAACAATGGTGTGCTTGGTTTTAACGTAACTTTATTCTTTCATGAGTTATTTACAAGTTTCTGACCACTTATAAAATGTGTTCAATGTGCTGCCCATTGTGTTGGATTGTCAATGCAACCCTCTTCTCCCACTCTTCACACACTGATATCAACACCGCAGGAGAAATCATCCCTCTGCTATTTTTCAACCTAAAAACGTTGGCGTCAAAAAACGCCGGTTAACGCTGGTACAGTATTAGTTGGCGTTAGTTGGCATTTTGCGGCGTCGGAGTCAAAAAACGCCAAAACGTTACAGCCTCAGAATGCGCTGGCCATGGGTTC
The DNA here is from genome assembly GCA_018402905.1 of Glandirana rugosa. NCBI lineage: Eukaryota > Metazoa > Chordata > Amphibia > Anura > Ranidae > Glandirana > Glandirana rugosa. The sequence goes on from BLSH010189669.1 coordinate 1,899, forward strand.
TAGTTTCAGCTCACTAACGCCGACGCCATCTACAGCTCAAAAACGTCGGCGTTTTTATGGGGCCATTGACTAACATGGGGAGCTGCAAAAAACGCCAGAAAACGTCCGTGTGTATGAGGCCTTAATGTCATTGGTCCCAAAAAGTGTCAAAAATATCCGACATGTCCGCCCCAATATCAAAGTCCCCGATAAAAATCGCAGATCGCCGCCATTACCAGTAAAAAGAGCACTTTTTGATTAAAGCTAGCCCAGATATGCACATTTTTTTACCTCCCTGATTTTGGAATGTTTTTGTTGTACAGTAAAACCTTGGATTGCGAGTAACACGGTTAACGAGCGCTTCGCAGTACGAGCTGTTTTTTTTTTTTTTAAATCCTGACTCGGTTTGCGAATCGCTGTCTCGCATAACGAGCAGGATTAAGCCTCTGTGCATGCAATACCACATGTGGCCAGAGGTGCTGGGGGGTGCTGGTGAGCCTCAGAAGCAATCCGAAATACTCGGAAATACCGAAAGTGTAAGCAGTTCCCGAGCGTTTCCGAATGTTTCCGGCCATTTCTGAGCCTCACCAATGCCGCCACACCTCTGGCCACATACAGTATTGCATTGACAAGCGGTCACTGTGGAACGAATTAACTGAGTTTCCATTGTTTTCTATAGGGGAACTTGCTCTGATATCCGAGTGATTTGGATAAAACGCATTCTCCTGGAACGGATTATGCCTGTAATTCCACGGTATAATAAAATAAACAAATGAAAATTAAAAAAAAAAAGCAAAACAAGAAAAATAAATAAAAAAAGTTTACTGTCTGTCTACATATTTCACATTCCCATTTGGACTTTTTCCCTGCTGTATATAAAAAAATATATATATACCAAAAAGTAGAGAGAAAAAATAGAGCCCTTACAAGCTTTTAATGCCTAAAACCACTTTCCCTATTGACTCCAATACATTTCAGAATTTTGCCTTAGTAATCCACCTCGTTCCTGATCACCTTGGGTTGTTCCCGATCACCTTGGGTTGTTCCCGATCACATTGGGTTGTTCCCGATCACCTTGGGTTGTTCCCGATCACATTGGGTTGTTCCCGATCACCTTGGGTTGTTCCCAATTCCATTGGGTTGTTCCCGATCACATTGGGTTGTTCCCGATCACCTTGGGTTGTTCCCGTTTACTTAGGGTTGTTCCAGATCACCTTGGGTTGTTCCCGATCACCTTGGGTTGTTCCCGATCACATTGGGTTGTTACCGATTACCTAGGGTTGTTCCTGATCACATTGGGTTGTTCCTGATCACCTTGGGTTGTTCCCGATCACCTTGTGTTGTTCCAGATTCCATTGGGTTGTTCTTGATGACCTTGGTTTGTTCCCAATCACCATGGGTTGTTCTCGATTACCTTGGGTTGTTCCCAATCACCTTGGGTTGTTCTCGATCACCTTGGGTTGTTCCCGATTCCATTGGGTTTCTCCTGATCACCTTGGGTTGTTCCCGATCACTTTGGGTTGTTCCCGATCACTTTGGGTTGTTCCCAATTACCTTGGGTTGTTCCCGATCACCTTGGGTTGTTCCCGATTCCATTGGGTTTCTCCTGATCACCTTGGGTTGTTCCCGATCACTTTGGGTTGTTCCCGATTACCTTGGGTTGTTCCCGATCACCTTGGGTTGTTCCCGATCACTTTGGGTTGTTCCCGATCACTTTGGGTTTTTCCCGATCACATCGGGTTGTTCCTGATCACCTTGGGTTGTTCCCAATCACCTTGGGTTGTTCTCGATCACCTTGGGTTGTTCCCGATCATTTTGGGTTGTTCCCGATCACTTTGGGTTGTTCCCGATTACCTTGGGTTGTTCTCAATCACTTTGTGTTGTTCCCGATTCCATTGGGTTGTTCCCAATCACCTTGGGTTGTTCCCAACCACCTTGGGTTGTTCCCGATCACATTGGGTTGTTCCCGATCACATTGGGTTGTTCCTGATCACCTTGGGTTGTTCCCGATCACCTTGGGTTGTTCCCGATCCCCTTGGGTTGCTCCCATTTCCTATAATTCTCATGCTGATCCAGGGACGCCAGTCGACAGCAGGAACCCAGATAACATTGGTATAATACAGAGCCCTTATTCTGCAGGGCATTTGGCTTTTAGGGGTTCTTGGGGTGCGAGAATTTCCAAATATATCTGGAAACACACTTTTCTGTTTTGCTTGTTTTTTTTTTCTCTGAGGCTTCAGGGTCATTTAAAGTGACAGGGCCCCTTTAAGGCCGCTTTCACATTTATGCGACTTGTCCTGCAATTTGGGACTGCAGCAAAGTCGCATGACAAATCGTTCCCCATTATTTCCAATGAGTACTGTTCATTTTGATGCAACTTTAAAGTAGTCCCTTCACTACTTTGGCCCAACTTTGTTGCAACTTGAGGTCCATAGACTTCAATGTTAAACCCTTCAAAGTCGCATGCAAATCGCTCCTGAATTATATATGCGATTTCTGTACTATTTCTGTACGACTTTGTAAGATGTTTCCATTGTGCCAAAGTTGCAACAAAGTCAAACCAAAGTCGTATTGATCCCAAATCGCTGTAAAATCACGACAAAATTGCGTCGCGCAAGTGTGAAAGGGGCCTAAGCCCAGGTTCACACCATCGCGATCTCAGGGATCGCATGTGATTCGCACCCGCACTGCAGGTGCCGATCACATGCGATCCCTGAGCAGTGCGGGTTCAGCCTTACACTTGAACTTGCATTAGAATCGCATGTACCTTTTTTTTTTTTCCCCCGCACCAGAATCGCATCGCATGGGTGTTCTCCGATTCATGCGTTAGTTCACAGTGCGATCTGTGAACAAAACTGGGGGTGTCATTAACTTTGTAATGGCACCCGCCAGCGATTGGCAGAAGGCAGTGTGAACTGCCCGCGAGGGAGGTGCGAAGCGGAAACCGGCTCTGTAATCCGCGCCAATTCCCGCACCGCACCTGAACCGGGGCTAAAAGTCACAATTGATGCACTTTTAGAATCGCCTTCACAGCTCTCCTTATTCTGTCCTTGTTAACCACTTCAGCCCCGGAAGGATTTCCCACTTTAGGACCAGAGCACTTTTTGCGATTCGGCACTGCGTCGCTTTAACTGACAATTGCGCGGTCGTGCGACGTTGAACCCAAACTAAATTTGCGTTCTTTTTTCCCACAAATAGAGCTTTCTTTTGGTGGTATTTGATCATCGCTGCGTCATTTCTGGTTGCCGCTATAAACAAAAAAAGAGCGACAATTTTGCAAAAAAAAACAAATTTCTTACTTTTTGCTAAAATACAAATCCAAAAAAAAAAATATAAAAAAACTTTTTTTTCACCGTTTTTGGCCGATTTATATTCTTCCTCATATTTGTGATAAAAAAAATCGCAATCGGCGTTTATTGATTGGTTTGCGCAAAAGGTGCCGTGTTTACGGATGATGAGAATTCATTTTTGGGGTTTTTATTTTTTGTTTAATTTTTTACTAGTAATGGCGGCGATCTGCGATTTTTAGCGGTACTGCGATATTGCGGCGGACATGTCGGACCATTTTGACACTTTTTTGGGACCATTGGCATTTATACAGCGATCAGTGCTATAAAAATGCACTGATTACTGTGTAAATGCCATTGGCAGTGAAGAGGTTAACCTGGAGGGGGCGCTGTAAGGGTTAACTGTGTTCCCTCAATGTGTTCTAACTGTGTCAGTGTTTGACTGGGGAGGCCCCTTTCACACTTGTGCGACGCGATTTTGCCACAATTTGGGATCAGTACAACTTTGGTGCAACTTTGGCCCAATAAAAACATATTACAAAGTCGTACAGAAATAGTACAGAAATCGCATCTATATTATTCAGGTGCGATTTGCATGCGACTTTGAACCCGGGTTCACACTACTGCGATCGCATGGGATCAGGGCTGGTGCAAGGATTTTGACACCCTAGGTGAAACCTCATTTTGCCGCCCCCATTGGCTGCACCCCTGACCCCACCCCCTTTGCCCTGCCCATGTGACAGGAGGCGGCGCTATACAGGAAGCATCGGCTTTGCTCCCTCTAGCGCTGGCTCCAGTGCTGCGCTGCGCCTCTAATTACACTACCTGCTGCCTGAGGTTGAGTTAAGTTACACGCTGCAGCCTGCAGAGCATGGGAAACCAGCGGCCGGGTGCCCCTAGGCAGCAGTGCGCCCTAGGCGGCTGCCTAGTTCACCTAGTGGTAGCACCGGCCCTGCATGTGATTCGCACCCGCACCACAGGAGCCGATCACATGTGATCTCTGAGTAATGTGAGTTTCAGTTATACAGTTGCATGGCTGAACTCGCATTAGATTCGCACCAAAAAAGGTGCAGGAGCCTTTTTTCTCCCGCACTGGACCCATGCGATCCGATTCCTGTGCGAGTTCACAGTTCGCACTGCGATCTGTGCGAAAATCTGGGGGTGTCATCGACTTTTTAGTGACACCCACAGCGGTTGGCAGAAGGCAGTGTGAACGGACTACGGGGGGGGGGGGGGGGTGCGATGCGGGCTCTATAATTGCGCCAATTCCCGCATGGCAATTATGTGAACCAGAGCTTAGGGTTTAACATTGAAGTCTATGGACCTCAAGTTGCATCAAAGTTGGGCCAAAGTAACGCAGGGACTACTTTGCAGTCGGCACGACTTGAAAGTTGCACAGATATGAACGGTACTCATTGGTAATAATGGGGAACGACTTGTCATGCGACTTTGCAGTCCCAAATCGCAGGACAACTCGCACAAAGTGTGAAAGGGGCCTTAAGGTTGAGAAGTGTCAGACAGCACAGGAAGAAGACAATGGTAAGAATGTATGCTTACCAGAGGATGTGGATCCACGTAGCTAGGGAATCAACCAGGCTTGTATGGGGGGGGGAGTAACCCCAAAAGGGGATCCAGCATGGCAGGGTTCAGGAATAGTGAAGCCATCCCGTCATCCCTCGGCCATTCAACCTCAGACCTCAACCTAGACGGTGTATAAAAAATAAAAAGCTCCACATAGCGTGACTTCCGATACGATTTATTAAGATTAAAAAGGGACGCACTTACAAGGTAAAAGTCGGCTCAAATTGTAAAGCGAATAAAACTGCGATGGTCACACGGTCCGACGCGTTTCGCCCAGTAGGGCGTCATCTGGGGCATGGGGACCGTGTGCCACCATCGTAGTATTTATAATGGTACCAACCTATGAACAGACATCAAGTTACAATGCAATCGGGCACTTCCCCCCCATTGAATCAAAATGGCGCCGGCGTGCGTTCTACGCCTCGCTTTCGCACACTAAGGAAAAAAACATATCAGCCGTTGCAACCAGAGCAAAATACCGGTGTGGGAGGTTACAGGGAGCGATGGTGTCACCCACATCGGTTCAGACAGAGCGAGCGGTCCCTACGTCTGAGCAATGCATTGTGGTAGGAGGTGAGATGATCGCTTATACCATGGTTAGGCAACCTGCGGCCTTCCAGCAGTTGCAGAACTACAAGTCCCATCATGCCCCTGGGAGCAATTGTAACTGCCAGCCTTGCAATGCCTCATGGGAAATGTAGTTCCGCAACAGCTGGAGGGCTACTGGTTGCCTACCACTGCGGCCTAGGCGATACCTAATTTTGCCACCCCACTGGCTCCACCCCCTTTGTCCTGCCCATGTAGTTCCACAACAGCTGGAGGGCCAAAGGTTGCCCACCCCTGCCTTATACCATATATTGGGGAGGCTGCAATGGCGCAAAAATTGGCTGGGATGCAATGTTAATGTAAGTATGAGTGTCTGGTGGGGGGGGGGGGGGCATGAAGACTTTAAAAAGGCCCCCGTCACCAGGGCTGGTGCAAGGATTTTTGACACCCTAGGCCAGGGGCAGGCAACCTGGGGCCCTCCAGCTGTTGCAGAACTACAAGTCCCATCATGCTTCTGGGAGTAATTGTAACTGCCAGTCTCGAAATGCCTCATGGGAAATGTAGTTCCACAACAGCTGGAGGGCTACTGGTTGCCTACCACTGCCCTAGGCGATACCTAATTTTGCCACCCAACTGGCTCCACCCCCTTTGTCCTGCCCATGTGACAGGAGGCGGCGCTATACCGGAAGCATCGGCTCTGCTTCCTCCAGCGCTGGCTCCAGGGCTGTGCTGCGCCTCTAATTACACTACCGGTCGGGCGGAGCGGCTGCCTAAAACTGAGTTAGTTACACGCTGCAGCCTGCAGAGCATGGGAAACCAGTGGCTGGGTGCCCCTAGGCCGCAGTGCGCCCTGGGTGGCAGCCTAGTTTGCCTTGTTGTAGCACCGGCCCTGCCCGTCACCCAGTCACTTTGCACTGAATGCCGTATTTAGCATTTTGCACTAACTAATGGCAGTATTATGGATACAATGCGTTGTGTAACTGAGTCACCCATACAATAAACTCCCTTCTATATCTCCATTGCAGTACACCTTTGGAGGAGAGAAATATTTGACGTTTGAGAAGGTGACTTTGGTGCCATACGACCGGAATCTGATCAACACCTGTCTAATGACAGCCGTGCACGTGAGTCGATGAGAAAATAATAATAATTACAATAATACATTGTAGCCAAATTGTTAACTCTTTTTAACTGCAGTAATATTAATTATCCACTAGTGGTCTCTCTTGAGCTGCAACTAATGCCAACGTTAAGGACAAATGATAATTGCATATTATATCTTGTTTTTACAAGCGGTATTAATAATAGAAAGAATAGCACTCCATGGCATTAAAGCAGAGGTTCTTAACCATTGGGAACCAATTGGCGGGGGGTAAGGGACTGGATATGTGAATTATTAAAAAAACAAAGTGAAACCCAATTCTCTGCATTTTTTTACTCTGGAAGTGGAGAAATTGACTTGATATGCAGGTTAACATGGCAATGAAATTTTCAGTAACTATACCTCGATTTCTTTGTGACCCAAAAGACCTGTATGGTGTGTCGCTCAGGCTCTCTGGAAGGGGTGCTAGTCCTCGATTTCCATCGCTGAGAGTGCTGGTCGGGAGGGACCCCATCCCGGCTCCTGTGATCGCTCAGTGTAAAGAAATTTATTAGACAGGACATGAAATGTTATTCCAGGTTCACGACAATTTGCTTACCTTTCTGCATGTGTCCATTTAGAGGCCTTGCCTCCCTCACCTGTGTGCTTTAGTAAGCCTTCCTCAGCTGGGCTCTACCCCAGGCCCTAATTAGGAACATTATTTAACACCTGGCAGCTCAAGCCTGCGATGCCGATTAAAAATTGCATGTTTGGCTTGGTGTGTGTGCTTCTGCCGTGTGCTCTTGGTTTGTTCCCGTGTACCGATCTTGGCTTTCTTGACCTTCCTTATCTGCTAGTTACCCCGATCTCGGCTTGTTCCTTACCTTCCCTGTTCTGTCTGTGACCCCGACCCTTGGCTTTCCCGCTGACCTTCCTTTGCTATCCTGCACTGCTGCTTGCTCTACATTCACCTGCAGCCAGACGTGAGCATGGGGTGGGAGACTCCGGGGGCCGCGACTAGGATCCAGTTGCAGCTAAGTCCATCCTCACCACCAGAGGCTCTGGTGAACACTTGGTGGCTCTTAGATTCTGCGACCTGAACACCTGCTGGCTCTTAGACTCCGTGTCCTGGGGAAACCTATGCTCTAGCTCCCTGTGCAATCTGTGTCAGAGTTCCAGCAGTCCTGCTTCCCTGCACCATCCTGAGCTCTAGTCGCAGCAGTCAACTAAGGGTTCACAACCTTAGCGGTGCGCCCCGAACCCAGTGGTGCGCACCTATCACCTGTTGTCAGGTGACCTGACAGTATCCCTGTGGCCCCACGTCTGAATCATCCCAGAATACAATGGTAAGTGGCAAACTTAGCCCGGACTCTGGCCAGGCCACGCTCCGACGCGTTTCGCTCCACCCCTTGGAGCTTAGTCATGAGGATTAAAGGATGGGATTAAGGCACTTAATTTGTGAATAATTAAAAAAAAAATTGAAACCCAATTCTTTGCATTTGTGACCCTGAAAGTGGAGAAATGGACTTGAAATGCAGGTTAACATGGCAATAAAATTACAAAGAAAGAATTTTTTTCACATTTGCAAATTGCTATTTTTATATCAATAAAAATAATAAAATTCTTATAATTTTCTTTTAGCTGTTCTGTTCAGCTTTTTTTAGCTGTTTCTTTAGCCAACCTGCCAGACAACACAATCAGGTCCTAAATGTTTCTACAGACTACACTGTAGTTAGGCAGCCCAGTTTAGGACCCGCCCAGTTTGTGATTGGACAATAAAACTTCCATCCACGAGTGCCCATCAGAGGCCCCCTTACATCTAGAAGTGCCTATCAGAGCGCCCTCTGAAACCACGAGTGCCCAGCAGAGGCCCCCTCTACATCCACGAGTGCCCATCAGAGACCCCCTTACATCTAGAAGTGCCTACCAGAGCGCCCTCTACATCCAGGAGTGCCCATCAGAGGCCCCTTCTACATCCAGGAGTGCCCATGAGATTCCTCAGGAATACCCATTGAAGTCCTCCCGTACATCCAGGAGTGTTCACCGGATTGCCCCTTATATCCAAGAGTTCCCTTTAGAGTACCCCTTATATACAGGAGTGCCCATCACATTCCTCAGGGATGCCCACTAACCACTTCCAGACCGAGCCTATTTTTTACACGTGGTGTTTACACGTTAAAATCTGTCTTTTTTCTTTTTATTTTAAAATTACTTAGAACCCCAAAACATTATATGTATTTTTTTCAAACACCCTAGAGAATAAAATGGTGGTCGTTGCAAAACTTTGTCGCACCGTATTTGCACAGCGGTCTTACAAGCGAGATTTTTTTGGAAAAAAAATCCCTTTTTTTATTTAAAAAAAATAAAACAACAGTAAAGTTGGCCCAATTTTTTTCCACACTGTGAAAGACAATGTTACGCCGAGTAAATTGATACCCAACATGTGATGCTTGAAAATTGCGCCCGCTCGTGGAATGGCGATAAACTTTGGCACTTAAAAATCTCCATCGGCAACGCTTTAAAATTTCTACAGGTTACCAGTTTTGAGTTACAGAGGAGCTCTAGTGCTAGAATTATTGCTCTTGCTCTAACGATCGCGGCGATACCTCACATGTGTGGTTTGACCACCGTTTTCATATACGGGCACGACTTACGTATGCATTGGCTTCTGCGCGCGAGTGCGGCGGGATGGGGCGATTTACATTTTTTTAAAATTTTTATTTCTTTTTTTTTTACACTGTCCTTTTAAAAAAATAAAATAGATAACTTTTATTCCTATTACAAGGAATGTAAACATTCCTTGTAATTGAAAAAAGCATGACAGGGCCTCTTTAATGTGAGCTCTGGGGGTCAAAAAGACTTCACATCTCACATTTACACTAAAGCGCAATAAAAAAAAAAAAGTCCCCTGTAAGAGCTATGGGCAGAAGTGACTTGTGACGTCGCTTCCGCCCTGCAATGCTATGGAGCAGAGTGGGCGCCCTCTTCCAGGCAGTGGGGGGGGGGGGGGC
>BLSH010189808.1:40796-57615 GCA_018402905.1 Glandirana rugosa
GCTAGTCTAACAATAATGTGTCACTTACAGCAACAGCTGTAACCTGGCCCTATAGGAGTAGGCAATGATTTTTGAACAATAATCTGTCCCTCTAAGCAGAAGCCTCTACCTAGTGCAGTTAGATAGCTCAAAGCAGCAGTATGTGAAATCTCAAATTATTCCCACAATCTGATCGTTGTATACGATCGCACAATCTGATCGTTGTGTTAGGCAGAGTTTGATCTGCAATGTGTCACTCAAAGCAGCAGTATGTGAAATCTCAAATTACTCCAACAATCTGATCGTTGTGCACGATCGTAGCGAACGTTGTGTTATGCAGAGTTTGATCTGCAATCTGTCACTCAAAGCAGCAGTGTGTGAAATCTCAAATTTCTGCAATCTGTCCCTCAGAGCAACAGCAGTAGTAATCTCAGGATGCAAGATGCAAGATGCGTGTTAAAATGTCTGCCATCTCTCCCTCACAAAAACGCCGGCAGCTTCCTCTCCCTACACTAACCCAAGAGCATGTGACATGCAGCACTGTGACTCCAGCTTATAAAGAGGCTGGGTCACATGATGCACTGGCCAATCACAGCCATGCCATTAGTAGGCATGGCTGTGATGGCTTCTAAGGGCAAACCAGTGAAACGCTTGTTGATTGGCTGCCCTTCAGCTATTCAACATGCGTGATCAACTACCAGAGCCCTGAACCCGAACGTTTTTGAAATGTCTGTGTTCGGGTCCGGGTCCCGGATACCCGAAAGTTCGGTACGGACCCGAACGTTACAGTCCGGGTTCGCTCAACACTAATCAGGTTCATTCATACCATCCAAGACATCTCAATGTGGGATACTGACCAGATATTGCAGGATACACTGGGACCTTTTTATTTTGAGGGGTTACAAATAACTCCTCTAACCTTTCCAAGCAGGGAAGGGAAGGGCCAAAACTAGAAATGGAAAAATTAGAAATTGTCGTTGGTAGATGCATAATAAAAAAAAAAAGGGGGGGGGGACTTACCGACCAAAAGTTAAGCAGAGGGTAAATATAGCCAAATAAAAGATGGCTAAGAAAGTGTCTAAAACATAAAAAATAGACCATAATAAACATGTCAAAACAAAAAACTCTATGCCAAAAATTGCAGTACAAGCAGCTCCTAAAACGGCTTCAAGTTTGTATACATACCCAGATTATAAAGACAAAGTACCCGAAGGAAATACACGCAAGCACAGGGAGAATATGCAAACTCCAGGCAGGTAGTATCGTGGTTGTGCTTTGAACCAGCAACCCTTTTGCTGCTAGGCGAAAGTGCTAACCACTACACCACTGTGCTGCCCCGCCTTTAACCACTTGAATAAACTGTGTTATATATACTAGACTGCACCATATAGTCTGAACTATATCCTACGGGGACTGCACTCTATAAAATTGTAATGACATGCCCCAGTCAAACAGGTGCAGAAAAATTGGGCTTTGGGTGTTGGTGCTGGCAGAACACTGTAAACCCTCGTAGTTACTCTGGTTGGGATCAGGAACAGGCCCTGCAGTTGTAATGCATTTTAAACATTGTAATGACATACCCCAGTCAAACAGGTGCAGAAAAAATGGACCTTGGGTGTTGGTGCTGGCAGAACACTGTACACCCTAGCAGTTACTCTCGTTGGGCGCAGGAACAGGCCCTGCAGTTGTAATGTATATTAAAAATTGTAATGGCATGGCAAAATCAAACAGGTGCAGAAAAATTGGACCTTGTGTGTTGGTGGTGGCAGAACACTGTAACCCCTAACAGTAACTCTTGTTGGGCGCAGGAACGGGCCCTGCAGTTAAAAATTATTTTAAAAATTGTAATGAAATGCCCCTGTAAAACAGGTGCAGAAAAATTGGGCCTTGAGTATTAGTGGTGCCCTAAACACAAAATATTGTTGGAAGCTAGCATCATCAGGATTCAGGACAGGAGGAATAGGATAGGCCGCATAGGCAGTCTTTAAGGGATCCCAGATTTCCTAGCAAATTCAATCAATGAAAAATTGTTTAAAGGCACGACCAGCTTCTCTGTCACTCTTCCTCTGACTGAAGGAAGCCTCACAAACACTTTGTCCAGCAGCAGGAAAAGATAACCTCACAGGGTCTGGAAAGGCATTGCACAAACCTTTTTTTCAAGCTATCCTGAGGATGTTTCATCCTCTGCTCCCTCTGTGAAGGCAGGATGAGCTCTACAACTTTACCCTTGTAATGTGGATCGAGAAGGGTTTCCATCTAGTAATGATCCCTGACCACAGACTTTTCTGGCCTGCCTCAGAATATCTGATAAGCCTGGGCACCTGGTCAAGAAACGCTACACCACCAAATTCAGGACCTGTGCCAAGCATGGAACATGTGTGAAGTGTCCCTCTCAGAGAGCAGAGAGAAGGTTGGGGCCATTGTCGCATACAACCATTCCTGGCTCAAGCTGACGTGGCTCAACCGCCTCTGAGCCTGCCCCTGCAGAGCTGACAGAATCTCTGCCCCTGTGTAGGCAGAATAACTCAAGCACGCATGGCATCTTTTAGTCTGACTGCTTGAGTAGCCCCTAAAATGCTTTGTGAGTACTGCTGATTCAGAGGACACTGCTGTAGAAGAGACCACAGAGGAGGAAGAAGAAGATGAGGGGGTGTAGGAAGCAGATGTGCCAGAAACAGCACCATTTTTTTGGAGGCATGGTGGCGGAACTAGCTCCAACACCAAACCCTGTCTTGCATCCTTCCCAGCTGCCAGCAGAGTTACCCAGTGCACCGTGAAGGGAAGGAATCCCTGACTGTGTCTGCTGGACCATGAGTCAGCAGTAATATGTACTTTGTTGCTGACTGCCCTGTCCAAGGAGGCAAAAACATTGCCTTCCATATGACAGCAGAGTGCTGGAATGGCCTTACGTGAAAATAAATGTCTGTTAGGAACCTGTCATTGTGGTACAGCTCATTCCACAAATTCATGAAAGGGGGCAGAGTCTACCAGATGAAAAGGCAGCAGTTGGAGTGCTAGCAATTTGGCCAAGCTAGCATTAAACACTGAGCATATGGATGGCTGGAACAGTATTTTTTTTACGGTTCAGCAACTGGGGTAGGGAAATTTGCCTGCTGACATCAACTGGTGGTGTACTGCTAGCAGATTGGCTGCAAGTACTTGTGACACAAATTGCTAGAACTTCATTCCTCTCAGTGCAGGCTTTTAAGAGTGGACTGGAGGTATAGTAGGGGTTGAGGTCACAGATGAAGAGCAAGCAGAAGTCCACCTTTTTTTATGATGTGGGTCTTTCAGGTGCTGTTGCCAATGGACTGTATGCATATGTCTTGTCAAGCATGTAGTGCCCAAGCAGCTGCTGTTTTGGCCCTGCTTGATCCGCTTCAGACATAGATTGCAAACGGCAATGGTGCGATCCACTGCACAAGTGTTGAAAAATGCCCACACCATTGAAGTTTTGGAAGTCAGCGGGGAGTAAGCAACACCCTGCACCTGTGGAGCTCTGCGGTGTGATGAAATAGTGTGGCTGCCCTTAAGCTGACCCCTGAAGGACATCCTGCCTCCTTGGAGTTGTGCCTCCTCCTCACTTTCCTCCTCTCTTCTCTCAGGCACCCAAGTACAGTCAGTGTCCTCATCATCACCTCCTTCCTCGTCACTGGAGCAAACTTGGCAGTATGCTGCAGCTGAGGGAACATGACTGCTAGTTTCTTGTCCTTCTGTGGCTCCCCCTCTCTCTAGGCTTACATTACCCCCTTCCTCAACCTGGGAACCAACATTGGAGTCTTCAAATTGCTGCAAATCCTCCATCAGCATGTAACCGACACTATGGTCAAATAATTCTGGTGACTCCTCCATGCATGATGGTGGGGCAACGGAAGGAGTAACTGTGGACAAGGAGTGGGTAGAATAGGCTGCTTTGGCAGTTGCGTTGGAAGACAAACTAGACTTAGCCTGGATGACAGAGGATGAGGACGGCTTAGTTATCCACTCCTCCAACTCTTCTGCATGTTATGGCTCAATAACACAGCCAACAGCAGAAAAAAAGGACAAATGTGACCCACCTGCAATTGATGCACCATGTCCGCCACCATCACTTTTCACTGTAGACACAGAGCCTGCTTGTCCTCTTTTAGTGGCCTGGGAGTGTCTGCCTCTCCTTGGTGGCCTTCCAGACAGGATGGGGATTTTTTTCAACAACGCACTTGAGTCAAAACTCCTTTATATACTGTACACTGCACTGTATATGTAGTCTAGACTGAATACAGCGCACTTATATATATATATATGTATATATATATATATATATATATATCACAGCCTGAACTGACCTTATATACTATACACTGAATGAGCTGTATATATAGTATACACTGAATGCAGCGTATTTTTTTTAAATATATATATATATATATATATATATATATATACACAGTCAGGTCCGTAAATATTGGGACATCTACACAATTCTAATCTTTTTGGCTCTATACACCACCACAATGGATTTGAAATGAAACAAACAAGATGTGCTTTACCTGCAGATGTTCAGCTTTAATTTGAGGGTATTTACATCCAAATCAGGTGAACAGTGTAGGAATTGCAACAGTTTGTATATGTGCCTCCCACTTTTTAAGGGACCAAAAGTAATGGGACAGATTAACAATCATAAATCAAACTTTCACTTTTTAATACTTGGTCGCAAATCCTTTGCAGTCAATTACAGCCTGAAGTCTGGAATGCATAGACATCACCAGATGATGGGTTTCATCCCTGGTGATGCTCTGCCAGGCCTCTACTGCAACTGTCTTCAGTTCCTGCTTGTTCTTGTGGCATTTTCCCTTCAGTTTTGTCTTCAGCAAGTGAAATGCATGCTCAATCGGATTCAGGTCAGGTGATTGACTTTGCCATTGCATAACATTCCATTATTTCCCTTAAAAAACTCTTTGGTTGCTTTCGCAGCATGCTGCAGGTCATTGTCCATATGCACTGTGAAGCGCCGTCCAATGAATTCTGAAGCATTTGGCTGAATATTAGCAGATAATATTGCCCAAAACACTTCAGAATTCATCCTGCTGCATTTGTCAGCAGTCACACCATCAAAAAATTCAAGAGAACCAGTTCCATTGGCAGCCATACATGCCTACACCATGACACTACCAGCACCATGCTTCACTGATGAGGTGGTATGCTTTGGATCATGAGCAATTCCTTTCCTTCTCCATACTCTTCTCTTCCCATCACTCTGGTACAAGTTGATCTTGGTCTCATCTGTCCATAGGATGTTGTTCCAGAACTGTGAAGGCTTTTTTAGATGTTGTTTGGCAAACTCTAATTTGGCCTTCCTGTTTTTGAGGCTCACCAATGGTTTCCATCTTGTGATGAACTCTCTGTATTCACTCTGGTGAAGTCTTCTCTTGAATGTTGACTTTGACACACATACACCTACCTCCTGGAGAGTGTTCTTGATCTGGCCAACTGTTGGGAAGGGTGTTTTCTTCACCAGGGAAAGAATTCTTCGGTCATCCACCACAGTTGTTTTCCGTGGTCTTCCGGGTCTTCTGGTGTTGCTGAGCTCACCGGTGCGTTCTTTCTTTTTAAGGATGTTCCAAACAGTTGATTTGGCCACCCCTAATGTTTTTGCTATCTCTCTGATGGGTTTGTTTTGTTTTTTTCAGCCTAATGATGGCTTGCTTCACTGATAGTGACAGCTCTTTGGATCTCATATTGAGAGTTGACAGCAACAGATTACAAATGCAAATAGCACACTTGAAATGAACTCTGGACCTTTTATCTGCTCCTTGTAAATGGGATAATGAGGGAATAACACACACCTGGCCATGGAACAGCTGAGCAGCCAATTGTCCCATTACTTTTGGTCCCTTAAAAAGTGGGAGGCACATATACAAACTGTTGTAATTATTACACCGTTCACCTGATTTGGATGTAAATACCCTCAAATTAAAGCTGAAAGTCTGCAGTTAAATCACATCTTGTTCGTTTCATTTCAAATCCATTGTGGTGGTGTATAGAGCCAAAAAGATTAGAATTGTGTCAATGTCACAATATTTATGGACCTGACTGTATATATATATATATATATATATATATATATATATATATATATATACAGTATATATATATATATATACAGTATCTCACAAAAGTGAGTACACCCTCACATTTTTGTAAATATTTTATTATATCTTTTCATGTGACAACACTGAAGAAATTACCCTTTGCTGCCATGTAAAGTGAGCGTACAGCTTGTATAACAGTGTAAATATGCTGTCCCCTCAAAATAACTCAACACCTAGCCAATAATGTCTAAACCGATGGCAACAAAAGTGAGTACACCCCTAAGTGAAAATGTCCAAATTGGACCCAATTAGCCATTTGTCATGTGACTCATTAGTGTTACAAGGTCTCAGGTGCGAATGGGGAGCAGATGTGTTAAATTTGGTGTTATCAGTCTCACTCTCTCATACTGGTCACTGGAAGTTCAACATGCACCTCATGGCAAAGAACTCTCTGAGGATCTGAAAAAAAAAGAATTGTTGCTCTACATAAAGATGGCCAAGGCTATAAGAAGATTGCCAAGACCCTGAAACTGAGCTGCAGTATGGTGGCCAAGACCATACAGTGGTTTAACAGGACAAGTTCCACTCAGAACAGGCCTCGCTATGGTCGACCAAAGAGGTTGAGTGCACGTGCTCAGAATCATATCCAGAGGTTGTCTTTGGGAAATAGATGTATGAGTGCTGCCAGCATTGCTACAGAGGTTGAAGGGCTAGGGGTCAGCCTGTCAGTGCTCAGACCATACACTGCACACTGCATCAAATTGGTCTGCATGGCTATCATCCCAGAAGGAAGCCTCTTCTAAAGATGATGCACAAGTAAGCCCGCAAAATGTTTGCGTAGTCTGCTACGCAAAATCCATGTGCGTAGCAGACTACGCACATGGATTACTGGAACCATGCGCTGTGGTCTGATGAGACTAAGATAATCTTATTTGGTTCAGATTGTGTCAAGTGTGTGTGGCATCAACCAGGTGAGGAGTACAAAGACAAGTGTGTCTAGCCTACAGTCAAGCACGGTGGTGGGAGTGTCATGGTCTGGGGCTTCATGAGTGCTGCTGACACTGGGGAGCTACAGTTCATTGAGGGAACCATGAATGCCAATGTAATGAATCTGCAGTAACATTCATGTCTTGTCTGTCTGCTTACCTCTCTGCTTGTGTTCAGCTTAGAGACCATGCACCCCTCACCTGTGTGCTTAAGTAATCTTCCCTCAGCAAGGCTCCACCACAGCCCCTAATTAGGAAAATTATATGACACCTTGCAGTCATCAATATTGTGTGTTAGGCTTCTTGTTTGTGTGGTTCCTGCCGTGTGCTCTTCGTCTGATCCCGTATACTGACCTTAGGCTGTTCTTTTTTTTATTACATTTTTATTGGGTTTTGCAAACAGTGTAAAGGTTACACGTAGTGTACATGGTATAATGTACAGCAAAAAGAGAATAATGCATGAAGTGGTGATTGAAAAAACAAGGTAAGGTACGCAGTGCCATCTTATGCATGTTGTCTACATATAAAAAGAGAGTGTAGGGGGTGAACCATTAGATCTATTTCGAGAAACTTATAATGTACTTGTGCTTTAGGCCAGAGGACCCATTTTTTTTTAAATGCGACACCTTTCAGGGCTTTAAAAGCCATGATTCTCTTGTATGTGTAGTGTGGCTGTACCAAGGCTAGTTCCTCTGATATGTTGGTGGATGCTGTGGTTTTCCATTTGCGTATCACTAATTAACGAGCAGCCAATAAGATGTGGGTGACCACCGTTCTAAATTCTATTGGATATGTATCTATCCCAATATGAAGGATAGCTAATTGTGGACTAGGAGACTGTAAGATATCGGTTATTGATGCTATATGTTTAAACACTTGTGACCAGAAGCTTGTCAGACCTGGGCAATCCCAAAATATGTGTAGGAGATTCCCTATCTGCCTGCAGTTACGCCAGCATGGGGGAGATGATGGTTCAGAGAATTTAGCTACCCGATAAGGAGTGTAGTACCACCTATGAGTGATTTTGATGGTCATTTCCCAGTGGGCTACACAATGTGATGCCT
This sequence comes from Glandirana rugosa, assembly GCA_018402905.1. Classification (NCBI taxonomy): domain Eukaryota; kingdom Metazoa; phylum Chordata; class Amphibia; order Anura; family Ranidae; genus Glandirana; species Glandirana rugosa. The sequence goes on from BLSH010189808.1 coordinate 48,897, forward strand.
TATATATTGATTTGATGGCTGTGCCCCATTGGCTGGGGGGGTGAAGCTAGATTTAATGTCTGATTCCCATTTATGCATTGAATTAGTTTTCTGAAAGATCTTTTTGTTTTGTAAAGTGTTGTAATCTAGGGATATTCCTCATCTGGGCTGTGCCTGTAAAAAGTAAAGATCCCAAACAGGGGCTGGGATTTGGATTTGGGGAATGGGGTTTTTAGCTAGAAATTGCGTAATTTGCGCACATATGAAGTAGAGTTCCCTTGGTAGCTTGAACTCTGTCATAATGGTGGTGATAGGTTTGGGTTTGTTATTTAGCATGAGATCAAATACTGATTCTATGCCTCAATTTTTGAGACCTCTGGTGGATAGCATTGGAACTCTTCCAATATTTGTATGGGGTAGTCATGGGGGCATTCCTTCTTTGTCACAGAGGAAGAGTTTCTCAGTTCCCTCCAAGCCTTAATGGATGCCTGGATCGGTAGTGGGAGTGCTGCGATATTCTCAGGTTTCCAGGAGTCACAGACTAGCAAGCTGAGCAGGCTGTTAGCAGGGGCCAATGCTGATTCTATTTCTGTCCACAATGGAGGGTCAGTTTTATTGAACTAGTGTTTGAGTTGGTCTATGCGTACAGCATGATAACAGTCTCTAATGTCCACACAGCCAGCCCCTCCGCCTTCCTATGCAAAGCCAATAGAGATGTGGAGCATCTAGCCCTCTTCCCTTGTCAACCATAGTTACTAAGTATGCTCAACATAGATTTAAGGTAGTGGCTCGGTATGGGTATTGGGAGTGATCTGAATAAGTACAAAATTTGGGGTAGAATCATCATTTTTTAGGAGGCTAATCTGCCCACCCATGATAGTTCTTTGGTCGAGAACTGTTTAAGCTGCTGTTTGATTTTATTGATCAGAGGAGGTATGTTCAATGTAGGCAGATCTTGGGTGTTTCTCATCAGTGTGGTGCCTAGGTATGGTATGCCCTGAGAGCTCCACTTAAAAGGGAGAGAGTTCTGGAGTTGGTTTTTGATCGACACTCTCTGATACCTAAATTAAGGATGAGGAACTTTGAAAAGTTGACTTTATACTATGTGTATGTGATGTGCGGCTGGTAAAGTGGGGCTCTGTAAGGGAGAGGATTATATCATCAGCAAAGAGGGTGTAGACATATTGTCTATCCTTAAATTGGAACCCTTTTATTGCGGGATGTTTCCTAAGAGCTTCTGCCAGGAGCTCTATCATCAGATTAAATATGGTTGGGGATAAGGGGAACCCCTGTCTGGTTCCATCTGAGATTGAGAACGCAGTGGACAGGAACCCTGACGTGTACACGTGCACTGTGGGTTGAGAATACAGGGCCTGTATGGCTGTCAGCATGGAGCCTGTGAACCCAAATTTTCATAACACTAGAGACATGTAACTCCAATGCACCCTGTCAAACGCCTTCTCTGTGTCTATAGAAAGCAACAGAGAAGGCGTTCGTGAGCGCTCCGCATAGTTTATAATATTCACTATTCTCGCGTCTGTGTCTCTCTCCCCTTTATAAACCCCATCTGGTCTTTCTGAACTAGGTATCATAACAATGTTTAAGAGGTATTTGGCTAACAGTTTTGCATACATTTTAACGACTGAAGTTAATGATTATATGGGTCTGAAATTGGCTGGAGTGGTGGGATTTTTCCCGGGTTTAGGTAAAGTAATGACAAATGCTTTGAGCATCTCTTGGGTGAAGAAAGAAGTAGATGCTGCCTCACTAAACACATTTTGTAGATGTGGTGATATAAAATGGTACTAAATAATCTGTAATAATCATTGGGAAATCCACCTGGGCCTGGGGCCTTGCCCGTCGGGAGGGTGGCTATGGTTTTCTCTATCTCTTTAGATGTGATAATGCTAAACAAGTGAACAAGCTAAAGTAGTGAGTGTACAGCTTGTATAACAGTGTAAATTTGCTGTCCCCTCAAAATAACTCAACACACAGCCATTAATGTCTAAACCACTGGCAACAAAAGTGAGTACACCCCTAAATGAAAATGTCCAAAGTTGGCCCAAAGTGTCAATATTATGTGTGGCCACCACTATTTTCCAGCATTACCCTAACCCTCTTGGGCATGGAGTTCACCAGAGCTTCACAGGTTGCCACTGGAGTCCTGTTCCACTCCTCCATGATGACATCACGAAGTTGGTGGATGTCAGAGACCTTGCGCTTCTTCACCTTCCATTTGAGGATGCCCCACAGATGCTCAATAGGGTTTAGGTCTGGAGACATGCTTGGCCAGTCCATCACCTTCACCCTCAGCTTCTTTAGCAAGGCAGTGGTTGACTTGGAGGTGTGTTTGGGGTCATTATGTTGAAATACTGCCCTGTGGCCCAGTCTCTGGAGGGAGGGGATTATGCTCTGCTTCAGTATGTCACAGTACATGTTGGCATTCATGGTTCCCTCAATGAACTGTAGCTCCCCAGTGCTGGCAGCACTCATGCAGCCCTAGATCATGACACTCCCACCACCATGCTTGACTGTAGGCAAGACACACTTGTCTTTGTACTCCTCCTCTGGTTGCCACCACAAACACTTGACACCATCTGAACCATATAAGTTTATCTTGGTCTCATCAGACCATATGACGTGGTTCTAGTAGTCCATGTCCTAACTCTGCTTGTCTTCAGTAATCTGTTTGCAGGCTTTCTTGTGCATCATCTTTGGAAAAGGCTTCCTTCTGGGAAGACAGCCATGCAAACCAATTTGATGCAAAGTGCGGTATATGGTCTGAGCATTGAAAGGCTGACCCCCCACCCCTTCAACCTCTGCAGCAATGTTGGAAGCACTCACTTCCTTCTGGGGTGACAGCCATGCAGACCAATTTGATGCAGTGTGTGGCATATGGTCCGAGCCCTGACAGGCTGACCCCCCACCCCTTCAACCTCTGCAGCAATGCTGGTAGCACTCATACATCAATTTCCCAAAGACAACCATGGTGAGTCCTGTTCTGATTGGAACCTGTCCTGTTAAACCACTGTATGGTCTTGGCCACCATGCTGCAGCTCAGTTTCAGGGTCTTGGCAATCTTCTTATAGCCAAGGCCGTCTTTATGTAGAGCAACATTTCTTTTTTTCTTTCAATGATTTTATTGCAAATATTCAAATAGAGATAGCCCTACAGAAAATATTATGTCGGTCACAACAGCTGTTATGTAGAATAGACAAAGGTATCTCAAAACCAAGGTTGGCATACAACACAAATATTACAATAATTGAAATTGTTAAAACAAAAAGAACGTATAAAAATGGGGTTTGCTTTTGTATACACAATACAACAGTATTACCGCATAGGATCATGTAACAGCTTCCCCCTAACATGTGTATTCTGGTGGGGAGAGGCAGGGGGGATAGGAGCCCCGACACCCCAATGGGAGCTAGCTGTGTCAGGGCCCCCACCCCCCAGTCCCCACTCAACTTAGATCTCTATAAATAAGAGTGGGGACACAAAGCTTTTGTGAGAAAAAAACTTGACCCAAAGGATAGACCTATACAAAATTGTAGCAACATACCCAATAGTAATCACCTCTTGTCTGGAGGCAATCGGGTGGTGACCTGCAGAGTCAAAAGAAGAAGGAGAAAGCAGGAAGAAAAAAAGAAAGGGAGAGAAAGGTCCTAGGAACAAGTCATCAATGGGAGATTGGAAAATTAAGTTCACTCCAAAGCAATCCATCCCATACCTCAGGGACTCAAGGGGACATGTATATATGAGTATATGAAGCACAGGGCTCACAGATAGCCTCAAATTTCTGGGTGGAGTCCGCTAGTGAGCTCGCTATCTTCTCCTGCGCCATGATCCACAAAATTTTGTTTTGGGCCATAAAGATAGACACACGTGTTTTCTTCCAGGATTTCGCAATAGTTAATTTGGCTCCAGTGAGGCTAAAAAAAAAATGAGACGTTGTATGTTATTGGTGACTGTCTCCACCAGGAAATTGAGGAGAGCATCTTTAGGTGATTTTCTAACTGGGGCATTTGTCAGTTTTCTTGATCAAAGCGAATATCTTATTCCAAAAGCTCCTGATCTTGGGGCAATCCCACTAGATATGCAGCATGTCTCCTCGGAGGTCACAAACCCTAAAGCATAGTGGAGATGTTGTGGGGAAGATCCTTGCTAGCTTGGAAGGGACCAGGTAACACCTAGACATGGCTTTTATGTTTGCTTCCATCAAGGAGGTACTAATCACGCCTTTGAATGCTCTGGCAAAATTCTTATTCCTTGTTTCCAATTCACACTGATGGGCCAGATCAGTTTCCCAAATTAACATATACATTGTCTTTGAATTATTTGTAGATTATTGTGATCCTCCCTCTCCGCTCCATGGACTGAACACACCACTGCTCATAAGGGGAGACTTTAATAACACCTATATGTGAATTCCAAAGTTTGTATAGTAAGGTAGAGATTTGATAAAATTAGAACTGTTCCGTTATCGGCATGTCTAGTTTGCTAATGCAGTATGCTTTAGATAGGCCCCATAGGTCGGAGGAAATCTCCAATTCTGTAAAGACCTTTGTTGAGCCACCAGCTAAAGGCCCTGATTTCTAGCCCGGGTAGAAATGCTCGGTTTTGGAGGAGGTTCATTAAGGGTTTGAGGGGAGAAATCAATTAAGGGTGAGTGCAGATTTTATCCCAGAGTGCAAATGAGTGGGATAATGATGGGGAGAGGATCACTGGTCTTTCTTTTGGATTGCCTCAAAGTAGGTAGTCTAATGTGTGGCAGGGACTGCCACCCTTTCTATAGAGATCTAGTCGGGTAGTTCACCACGTGAGTAGACTCTCGAGATCTGGGCCAATTGTGCAGCCTGATAATACCAAAGTAAATTTGGTAGCCCCAATCCTCCACCTTTCCTAGATCTAAACAGTACTGATTTAGAAAGGCGTGAAACTCCCTTCCCCCAAATAAATTTGATAAGTTTGGTTTGTAAAGATCTTAAGTGGGTTTTAATTATCGGGATAGGCAGGGATTTAAAGTAATAAAGTATTCTGGGGAGGAGTGTCATCTTTATCGCATTGATTCTTCCCATCCTTGAGAAGTTGTGTTGAGACCAACTTGAAAGATCTGCTTCTAGTTTTTTTATAAAGAGGGGGGAAATTGGCCTGATAAAGTAATTCGATTTTGGATGTCAGCTTAATACCAAGATAATTGATAGAAGACTCGATCCAAGAAAAATGGAAATCTTTTTTAATTTTGCTTAGGGTAGACATGGGAATATTGATGTTTGAGGCTTGGGATTTTTCATAGTTTACCTTAAGTCCAGAGACCTTACCAATGTCTTCCAACAGTCTGCAGATATTTGGAAGAGAGATCAACGGGGAAGAGACGAAAAGGAGGATATCATCCGCGAAAAGTCCACACTTGTGCTGACATGTGCCACATTGAATACCCTGGATGTCGGGGTGATCTCTGATTGCCACCACTAGGGACTCTATCGCTATGGTGAAAATCAAAGGGGATGGGGACAACCCTGCCTAGTACCCCTGGAGATAGGGAAGGCATCCAAATAGAACCCTTGTATGCTTATTTGGGCTTCAGGTTGTGAGTAGAGGGCTTGGAGCACATTGAGGAAGGAAACTCCGAAACCCCATAGTTTTAGGGTAGTGAAGATGTAGTTCCAATAGACTGAGTCAAAAGCTTTTTGGAGATCCAGCGAGAGGACACACCCCTCACGTGGCTCTCCATCATCCCAGTTAGAGTTAATGAGGGAAATTATGTTGATCCCTTGACGAATTTGATCAGGACCCTGCCTTCCAGGGATGAATCCCATCTGCTCTTTGCTAACATAACGGCCGATGAAGGAAGACAAACGATCAGCTAGGAGTTTAGACAAAAATTTTAAATCATTATTTATAGGCAAAATAGGCCTGTAATTGCCAACCGAGCTTGGATCCTTTCCCGGTTTTGGGATAACCGATATATACGAGCTATCTAATGGAGTCCCTTTTCTCAGTTCGTTGAAAAATCTAGCCATATAAGGGGCTAGAATGGGGGAGAATGATTTGTGATATGGGACAGAGAATCCATCCGAACCTGGTGCCGATTGGGATTTAAGTTTTTTAATAGTGGAACATATTTCCTCAGCTGAAATAGAGGATTCTAGTAGTTGGGAGTGGACTTTCGACAGTTTCGGTAGTTTAATATTGTCTAGGAAGCTGTGTATAGGGGAGTGGGGGGTTGTCCCTTGGCACTGTACAATTTTTTATAGAAATTATGGAATTCCCCCATGATACATTGGGGGTTCTGGGACAGATGGCCCCCTTCAATCCTAATCTTGGGGATGGCAAAAGATCTAGTGTGCTGGGTCAGTCTATGGGCCAACATGGGGCCAAATTTATCCCCCTGGCAGTAGAATTTTGCTCTGTTCGTCAAGGCTAAATTTAGTGCTGCACAAGCAGAGTCTAGACTGTCAGTTGTGAACGATTGCGGATTTAGTTTATGTCTTTTAGAAAGGGTGGAAAATTAACATTCCAGTGCTTCTATGTTTTCCTTTTTGGATCTGTTAATCTGCGCTATCTGAATGAGCGTCCTCCTTATTGTAGCTTTATGGGCAGCCCATAAGCACAATGGGGAAATTTCGGGGGTGTCATTATTACTCAAATATTCTTTAATGGCCTCTGCAAATTCTGAATTTCTGATTGCGTCATTAAGGATGGATTCATTAAGTCTCCATCTTTGAACCTTAGAAAGGTTTGAGTTACAATGTAGGGATAGGAATACCATAGCATGATCAGACCAAGTGGAATCTCTAATATAGGACTTAGTGACTAGAGGAACCACAGCGTTGGCAAACAAAATATGATCTATTCTAGCAAATGAGGTGTGTGGATTTGAGTAGTGCGTATAGTCACACATTGTAGGGTTAATCTCTCTCCAATTATCAACGAGATCATATTGATAAAGTACCCTGGCAGTGCGGAAGCTTTGTTTAGAGGGCCCTGTGATTTGTTTCCCAAACGGTTGAGATTTGTCCAGACCGGTATCAAATGCAACATTAGAGTCCCCTCCGAGTATCACTGTCCTTCTAACATAGGTGAGAGGTACTTATACATTGTTTGGAAAAAATTAGTTGGTTTTTATTGGAGGCATAATATGAAACAAAAGTATAGATTTGTTCGTCTATAGTTCCTTTTACTAATAAAAATCTACCCCCATGTCTTTGAAATCAGATATAAGAGAGAATTTACCACTACAGGAGAAAAGGATGGCTACTCCTTTAGTTTTATCCCCCGCATTAGACATGTAGAAGGATGGGAAATTAGCATGAATAAAAGAAGGCTTATATCGTTTGGGGAAATGTGTTTTTTGTACAAGGGCGACGTCTATTTTCTGGGAGTGGAAATGTTGAAGGACTTTACACCTTTTAATTTGAGAGTTAAGGCCCTGAGCGTTGTGGGAAACTATCTGTAAGTAGTGTGGAATAGTTTGTGTGTTAGCCATGAAGCGGATGATAGGGACGATCAAAAACCAAAGAAGCACTTACCCTGAGATGTCCAGAGGTGGGGTGGAGTGATGAGGTACGAGGTACATTGCGGTATTCCAAACTTAAATTCTGTAAGACATGAGATGTCCTCCGAGCTGAACGACATAAGAAGGAGATAGTTAAAAGAAAAGAACGAGAAAAAGGAGGGAGAGAAGAGTAGTGGTAAGAGAAGCCATAGTGCCTTCTAGCGGTGGAAGGAAGGAGTTTCCTCCACTGTCATCGTATGAGGAAAAACCGTCCTCTCCAGCCGGAGAGGACCTTCTGTGCAGTAGGGGGTGAAATACTGAGTCTTCGGGGCAGAAGGAGGGGCATGAGTGCCACTCCGGCAACATGGCACCTTTGAGGAAATGAACAATTTTGTTAAAATGGCATAGTACACACAACTGCACACCAATATACATCAAGTAGAAGGAACATTCAAACATATTTATATGCTCTATAATAAACAACAGAACAGGTCTTGGCCCAAATGTATGGGCAGGTTGAGCAAATATGGCAGGGAAAGGGTGGAGGGGGAGGTATTGAGGGGATGGAATGGGGGGGGGGAGAGGGGAAAAAAGGGAGTTCATTTACTCTTCAATTTGAGTGTCCAAAGTCCGGAGCATAGAACAAATGGAGCACTGGACCCTCCACCCTGGAGTGGTATGTGCCCATTATGGAGGGTACTGTAGTTTCGCATAGGGTGAGAGACCATACAGTCAAAAGTTTGCATACATGCAAAACGTAATCAGACTGGTAAACATATCAAAAGTAGAGTTGAGCGAACACCTGGAAGTTCGGGTTCTGCTGGTCCGTCCGAACTTCGGGACAAAGTCCGGGTCCGGGTCCGGACGGAACCCGAACGATCGCACGGACAACGAACCCCATTGAAATCAATGGGGACCCGAACTTTTAGGCACAAAAATGGCTGTAGGAAAGTCCTGGAAAGCCCCAGAGGGCTGCAAAAGGAAGTAAGATGGGGGTAAGGGTAGGGCAAGTGCCCTACAAAAAAATGGGGACAGGGAAATAACTGTAAATATTTTTAAAAAAATAAAAACATAAAAAAAGCAAAAATGGAGGTGAATGTGGATCATCTTCAAACTGTGTCTGAAAAGTATTAATTAACGGTAGAAGCCATATAACTGTTCTAAAATCATCTTCAAACTAGGGCAAGTGCCCTACAAATAAATGGGGATAGGGAAAATAAATTAAAATCAAGTAAAATAACA
>BLSH010189808.1:57625-69557 GCA_018402905.1 Glandirana rugosa
TGTCACCAAATTGTCCTGTCCAAGGTTAGTCTTGTCCTGAGTGGTACCAACAGAAACCCTTTATCTGCATACTCACGATGGTCGGTATGTCACCAAATTGTCCTGTCCAAGGTGAGTCTTGTCCTGAGTGGTACCAACAGAAACCCTTTACCTACATACTCACGATGGTCGTAACGACGTCTCCAACTTCCCCACCCCCCAGTCGGACAGTCCCGAGCCTGGTATACGGTGTGTGACGTAGTTTAACCAGACGTACCGACAGTGGGGTCTTCCTTCACTCACGAAGGTTGTAACGACGTCTCCAACTTCCCCACCTCACTTCCTTCTGGGGTGACAGCCATGCAGACCAATTTGATGCAGTGTGTGGCATATGGTCCGAGCCCTGACAGGCTGACCCCCCACCCCTTCAACCTCTGCAGCAATGCTGGTAGCACTCATACATCCATTTCCCAAAGACAACCATGGTGAGTCCTGTTCTGAGTGGAACCTGTCCTGTTAAACCACTGTATGGCTGGTAGCACTCATACGTCTATTTCCCAAAGACAACCATGGTGAGTCCTGTTCTGATTGGAACCTGTCCTGTTAAACCACTGTATGGCCTTGGCCACCATGCTGCAGCTTAGTTTCAGGGTCTTGGCAATCTTCTTATAGCCAAGGCCGTCTTTATGTAGAGCAACAATTCTTTTTTTCAGATCCTGAGAGAGTTCTTTGCCATGAGGTTCCATGTTGAACTTCCTGTGACCAATATGAGAGAGTGAGACTGATAACACCAAATTTAACACACCTGCTCCCCATTCACACCTGAGACCTTGTAACACTAATGAGTCACATGATACCGGGGAGGGAAAATGGCTAATTGGGCCCAATTTGGACAATTTCACTTAGGGGTGTACTCACTTTTGTTGCCAGTGGTTTAGACATTAATGGCTGTGTGTGGAGTTATTTTGAGGGGACAGCAAATTTACACTGTTATACAAGCTGTAAACATACTACTTTACATTGTAGCAAGTGTCATTTCTTCAGTGTTGTCACATAAAAAGATATAACAAAATATTTACAAAAATGTGAGGGTGTGCTCACTTTTGTGAGATACTGTATATATATATATATATATATATATATATATATATTATGTGGCCCTGGTAGTGGTTAACGTATTATTTACATATAATATACACTGGTTATAGGGTCATTAGGTTTTGTATATTGTGTCTTATTACCTGACAGCTTTTACTTATTTCCAATAATTTACTATGTCTGACATATTTGTTTAGTCTCCTGACTTTGAAAAGTTACAGTGAAGCAGAAAAAGTTTTGCCTTTGGTTGCAGCTTTTAGAAGTCGCTGAATTTTTGGCAGGCATTAATGAAAACCCACTAACAACATGTTCTTTGGAGAAATGACTGGGCAATTTAATGCTTCAGTGCTTTAGTCTCCAGCTAGTAAAAAAGACCTTGTTTTAGCAGAGAGAGTACCAGTCTTCTAATTTGTCTTTTCCTCTTTACTGATAGAGCCATTGTTCTTTGCTTAGTTGGCACAATGCCAGTTTTTGCATTTTTTTTTCTAGTCAATCCTCTTCTTTCGTCTATAAGCTAAGAGTAATTTTCTGACTCCTGTTATTTGCTGGAGATCATTGGCCATGAAATGTTTTAATTGACATCAAAATGCAGACTGATATGTTTGAATTGGATTTCTGACTATCTTTTTTCATCTTCTGCTGTTCTGTTGCTATGGAAATGTATATAACAATGGCCAGTTTGCTGTTGAGCCAGTAGTACTGCAGTGAATCTCAGACTGCTAGACAATTAATATTCATGAATTGACCCCAAGGTTACCTACAGATCGCTAAATATGTTTAATGCTCCACCAGCTAGCTTAAATGGAGAAAAAAAATGTTAAAGTGGAAGTTCAGGGAAAACCTTACTAATGCTAAACCTGCTCTCTTGCCACATTCTAAACCTAACCTCTATAACCCTGTAAAGCAAAAATTGCTATACTTACCTATTCTGCAGGCGATCCGGTCTGGTCCCAGCATCAGCTGTCATCAGTGGCTTCAGTGTGTAGGTGGGTGCAGGAGAGGCAGCCGACAACGGAAGCCCCATAGTAAGTCTATGGGTGACATCACTTCCCATGCATTTCACAGCTGATGTCGGTCCTCTCCTGCACACATGTTCCACTGCTGGAAACCGGACCTAATTGGCTGCAGGATTTTTGTTTTACAGGGTTAGATAGATTAGGTTTAGAATGTGGCAGAGAGCAAGTGCGCATGCGTGGTGCTCTGTGATGGCCACGTGATCACAGAGCTCTGCACCACTCTGTGACACTGGCATCCCCAGACGTGCACCTGCCGGTACGAGCGGCTCCATTAGGGGCTAGGATCGCCGCCCACACTGTCTGCCACACTTCCAGAGGGGCCAGCATAGAATCCCCCACAGGATGGAGGACCTCCAGGACAATATCGCGGGACAGCCGCACCTGACAAGATGGCAGCGGGCCAGGAGTGACCTCTCTGGGTTGGCAAATCCCTAACAGCCTGAGACTCGCAGGTACCGCTACCACTCTCAGCATAGACAGGGGAGATCTGATCGCTCCCAGGGATTAACCCAGGGGCCTGCCTGACTAAAGAGAACTGCTCTCACAGAACAGCTTTCCCATCCCCCATTCCAAAGACTGCAACAGGCTGTTAAGACTATAACATATACCCTCCTGAGCTGGATTCTTCCCACCATCTCACACAACCCCACACACGCTGTGGTCTCTGGACCTCATCAAATATACTGGCCCACAATTTTACTCAAGCTTGGGATCCCCCTGCACCTTCACCCAGCCAGCCACACTCAGTCAGGTGAACTGACCTCTGAAAAGGCACTATTGGACCTCGCTGCTGGCTCTGCTTCACTTTATTCCTCACTCTGTCCCTCTCTGGCAGCACAGCCTTCTCCTCCATTTTGGTAGTGTTTCTTGGACATTATTATCCGCATCCCTACTTCTCCATGCCTTGATTACAACCTCTGGACTCCTTGACCTTCATACAGGGGGACTTTTTACCTCTACACCATCCACTCGCATGTGGGCCAAAACTGTTAAATGCAACTTGCAGACGCATTTTGGCTCCCCACCTGACAATTCCTTTGCCCACACAATGGCGACTAACCGATACTCCACTGAGGTAACCTTATCAGACCTACCTGGACCACCTGCATGGTAAGACTCCCCTCATCCCGAGCTGGTAGGGGGGGCCATCGGATCTCTAGTTCAGGGTGAGCCCCTCTCATCTGCCTCTACAGTATCTCTCCTCAACCATGCTATTGACAAAATTCTCATGTCACCCTCCTCAGCTTCAATCTCTCACTCTTCCACCCTCCAGGGAACCGTTCAGCATTCCTCACAGCACCAGGACATGTCCCTGATGTTCCAGAAGTTTGCAGAGCTCCTGGATAAGGACCTTGCCCAAACTGCAATTAAGAGCACCTCTGAAATCAAGGCAGACTTACAAATGCTGGGGTCTCGCATTGATAACGTGGAAAATAAAATGGACACCACGGTCACTAGGGTGAAACAGAACTCGGACCTGATCGAGGAAATGCACAACCGTCTGGAAGGAGCCTTGGCTAAAATTGATGACCTGGAGAATACGTCGAGGAGGCTTAACTTCAGGGTCAGGGGCCTACCGGAGAGCATCGCTGATGTACCAGACTCTGTCCATTCTCTGATCAAAACCCTTATCCCAGACATCCGCCCACACAAAATTAAATTGGATCAGGCCCACAGGGCGCTGGGGCCCCTCCGTTCGGATTGCCTCCCACAAGACATTGTAGTGAAACCCCACTACTACAGTACCAAAGAAGAAGTGATGAAAAAAGCTTGGGCTACCCCCCAAATTCAAGTCATGGGCCACACAGTTCAAATCTTTGCAGACATCTCCCCTTTCACCATCCAAAAACGCAGATCCCTCAAGCCTCTCCTTACAGCAATGTCCCAGAAAGACATTAAATATTGATGGCAATTCCCATTCGGACTAAAATTTCATTTCCACAACAAGTCTTACAGATTCTCCCCTTTTCGGAAAGGGGAGTCCCTCCTACAACAACTGGGAATCATCTCCTAAGACCCACCTTTGCTGATGCAAACATCCTCATCCAGCTTGTCCAAGGGACCGCCCCCTTCTAGCCCACTCACCACCTTCTGGCAGAAACCCAGGTCTAAGAAAGTCAAGGAAGGCGCCCCTCCATGAGAAGGATCTACCAGATTTTTCTTTTCTCCCCTCATCTCCGACACTGGAGATTGGCTCTCATGGACCTTTGTTAGGTCCCACCTGCTTGGTCACTGAACTTTTTTTTCTTTTTTTGTTGTTCTTTGATGTTATGTAATCTGTTTAATCCCCTACTCTCATAGCCTTACTACGCTCTCAACCGCATTATGGACCATCAGCGTGACCTTATCCTACGCTCACCTAGCTTGGCCTCTCTGTTTGGGAGGGTCTATTCCCGTTCAATTGATGGTCGGGGTTACGCCTTTTACGGATGGATGGCCAATCTCTAGGTCTTCGCTACTGGTCAGTCAGTCTTTTCCCTGTTTTTGTAGTTCATTTAGACTCTAGGACTTATAGTAACCTATTAAGGTTTCAGTTGTTACCACAGGTTCCTCAAGTTAGCTGGTCTACTATCAGCTCTAGTATTATGTGTAAATAGGGGTCACGGTTCATGGAGTGGTGGTCATGCGCCCACCCCCTGCTCTTGGAGAATGGCCATTATAGTTCTCCAGAACAGGGTATTCCCACTTTTAGTGGGTTCCGAATGGTTTGTTGGAGGGAGTATGTCTCCCATACTCGCTCCCTGATTTTCTTTTTTTTGTACCTCATCTCTTTTTAGCTTACCTATTGTTTTCTCTTCCCTCTAGACTTTACCCTTTTTCTTTGGTTTTTCAAGACTCATCCCCCAGGCTGGAACCAGATTTGTCCCTCAAGGCAGAGCCTCAAAGTAGCCAGACAGATATTCAACCAGGGCCTGGTAGATGTTTGGAGGGAAATGAACCCCACATCTAGGGATTATACCCACTTTTCCAGCCCTCATAACACTTTTTTCAGAATTTACCATTTTTTCATGCCCACTAATCAAACACCACTGGTTTTCAAATCTCTCATCAGGGACTCTGCCTTGTCGGATCACTCGGCCCTTATCTTGGTTTTAAATAGAGCATATGCCTTGCGCAAGGGCTTTAACTGGAGGCTGAAAGCATCCATCCTTAGCAACCCAGCACATGTTACAGAGATTAATACAGCAATTCAAGAATATTTTCTGCTAAACGACATAAATGGCATCTCCCCATCCTCCCTTTGGGCAGCCCATAAATCCACAATCAGAGGGAAGTTGATTCAACTAGCCTCCAGGATCCACAAAGCCAGACTGGTAGACATTGAAAACCTAGAGAAGGACTTTCTAAGTGCCAGCAAAAGACATAAGGAGGCCCCCTCCCCCTCCTCCCTGGCCAACTTAGAAGCAGCTTGCACTGCCTTAAATTTAGCTCTCATGGCATCCCTCTGCGGAGAAACACCTTAGATGGGAAGGAGGACACTTTTATTTAAGAAGGGATAAAATAGGTTCAATGTTAGCACACAGATTGGCCCCCAAACTGAAAGTCCTATCTCTACCCAAAATCAAGATGCCTGATGGCTCTGTCTCTCAAAATCATCAGAAAATCTTGGAATCATTCCAAGTTTTCTATAAAAAGCTATACTCTGGAATTAGGGCATTTCCATCAGCTGACCTCCTAAACAAGTTCTTGCACTCTCTTCCAATTCCCGCGATCCAAAAACAGCATAGGGATGATCTGGAGGAACCTATCTCTTCAGAAGAGATCACAAAAGTCATTAAATCTCTAAAGAATGGCTCAGCCCCCGGCCCGGATGGTTTTGCTGTCCCTTACTAAAAACATTTTGCGAGTACCCTAGCCCCCTTCATGGCCTGATTCTTTACCCACCTGCACTCTGGAGAACCACTAAATACTGATTTGAACTCAGCCTTCATCACCATCATACCCAAACCTGACAGGGACCCCAGTGCTGTTGATAATTACTGACCCATATCTCTCATTAATAATGACCTCAAAATATTGACAAAAATCCTAGCTAACCGAATCTCGAACTTTATAGGTCAGTATATCCACAGGGACTAAGTAGGTTTTATACCAGGGAGGCAGGGCCCGGACCAGATTAGGAGAGTGATTGACATCACAACTTTCTTGAGATCGGTTTGGGATAATAACATACGTTAGGAGGGGCTGCTCCTCTCATTAGACATGACAAAGGCCTTTGATACTGTCTCCTGGTACTGCCTGTTCCCTGTCCTACAGCACTGGGGCTTCGGTCAGTCCTTTTTAAATATAATAAAAGCCCTTTACACCAACCCATAAGCTAAAATCAAACTACAAGGCTACCATTCCTCCCCCTTTCTGGTGAGGTCGGGTACTCGTCAGGGATGCCCTCTTTCCCCACTGATTTTTACCCTGGTTATCGAAGTCCTGGCGATTGCTCTTAGATCCAACCCAGACATCCACGGGGTAAAATGTGGCACAGAAATCCATAAATGTGCTTTATATGCTGATGACATCATGCTTTTTATTACGGAACCACTAGTATTACTACCAAATATATGCAAGACCCTAGACGAGTTTGGTAAGATTTCGGGGCTACGCGTAAATTACTCTAAATCCCTAGCCCTAAATACAACTTTACCTGTTCATCTGGTCAGCTCCCTGAAAAACAACTTCCGATTCGGGTGGGTTGATAAATTTCTCCTACTTAGGGGTCAGTATCACGCCTTCTATAACTTACTTATATGCAGCAAACTACCCCCCTATGTTTCGACAATTGGGACATGACTTACAGACATGGGACAAATTAGGGCTCTTGTGGCTGGGAAGGGTCAATTCTATTATTCTATTAAAATGTACCTGCTGCTGAAGCTCCTATACCTTTTTCGTTCACTCCCGATCCCGATCCCAAGGGACCATCTCAAAAAAATCCAAGCTAAAATTATACGCTTCATTTGGGGCAGCAAAGGTCACAGACTAAACCAAGAAACCCTGTTTCGGACCAGGTCAGGGTGGCTTGAGTCTCCCAAACTTACTCTGGTACTATCAAGCTGCCCAACTCTCCCAACTCTCGATCATATACTTTAAAAGCGCCCACACTGACTGGGTGCGCATAGAAAGACAAGCAATCCCTAAACACACTATTGACTTTCTGCTATGGTGCCCTCCCAAAGTGAGACCTCCTGTCCTGGCCCCTACCTTATTACACTCCTTGGCCCTTTGGGACAGCATCAAAAACAATGTTCCCTGACTTCCTCATGGAGACTGCTCTCCCATCTATTCTGTAATCCATCCTTCCTCCCTGGGATGGACATTCTAGCTTTTCGTTGGTGGCTGGACAAAGGCCTGTACAGGATTGGATACTTTGTCAATTCCACGGGCCCCCTCTCTGTAGCTCACTGTGTAAGTAAACTTGAAATGCCTATGTCGGAAAGATTTAGGCTTCACCAAATTTCCCACTTCATCAAAACTCTTTGGACAGACAAATCCACCCTTCTCTCGCTAACAGCATATGAAGCCTGGTGTGGTCAAGCCATGGAGCGGAGAGGGGGCATATCGTTGATTTATCGACCACTTTCCTCCTCCTTCCAAAAAAACTGTTATATGAGTGAATGGGAAAGTGAGCTAGGGACACAGTGGAGCTTGGATGTCTTGCATAGGGCCTTCTCTGCGTCCTACAAGGGCGTTCTCAACATAACCCTGGTGGAGGCAAATTTGAAGGTCCTGACACACTGGTACCTAGTCCCCTACAGACTTGCCAGGCTCTACCCCCCCCATGCTTTCAAAAATGTGGTCTTACAGGAACTATGCTCCACAGTTGGTGGGTATGACCTAAGATCAGGAGTCTTTGGAACAAAGTATTTCATCTACTTAGGAAAATTGAGGGATTTCCGATTCCTAAGACCCCGCAAATTGCTCTTCTAAATTTTTTGGGTCCAGAATTTCCGAAACTGACAAGACGTCTCATCGCTTTTGTCCTAACCGGCACCAAATTATAAATTGCTAGGGCTTGGAAACATTCCACTGTCTCCTTTAATCAAGTCAAAAGGAAAAAATGGCTAGCATCCTTTTGGATACGGTGGAGAGACATGATGCAATCTGGGAACTCTGGCTTACACATATCTCTCATGCATAGCTCCTCTCTCTCTAGTACAGACTCGTTCTAACAGGCGGTGTGTCCAGTCACTGCCACCGGTTTCTCCCTGCTTTCTCTCTCTCCTTAGATCTACCTTCTGTCCTTTCCGTTCTTCTTCCCGGTTATCCTTTTCTCCCTCCTCTTCTTCTTCTCTCAGTCTACGCTCCCCTTTTCGGTTTCAGTACTTGTTTGATTTCTAAGGTTTTTAGTCATTGTTGGGGTACACCTAATGGACTGGGGGCACCTCTCCCCTCTGGCCATAGTCTCTGAGTCTGCATCCTGCTTCTAACATAAGGACTACCTGGATCCTTTCTTTCCACATTAGCTATTGGACTTATATGGAACCTGGGACCGTTGGTCTACCCGGAGGGGCCCCTTACTACCTTAAGACAGTTAATTCACAGAGTGTTCATTCAATCCGATTGGAGTTTTGGCTGTCTTGGGTCTCTGGGATCCTCTCGGGCCTTTTGATCTAGCAACCTCCTTGGTACCCCCAGAATTGGATGCTGGGGGGGGCATGTATCCTTCCATGGCACAGTTTGTTCCCATTTGGGGTGCAGTGGGGGGGCTATGCTTCCTACCCTTTACGCGTCCCCTTCTTCTTTCCTCCGGGAGCAATCCTGAGATAGGGAGGTTGGACGGAAGAATTAATATTCATGAATATGTATGTTGCTCGCTGTTACTGATATATCTGTTCTGACATCTCTTTCCTATTATCTATGCAATGTACTGGGACTTTTATGATGGTTAAACTCAATAAAAACCTATTGAAAAATAAAAAGAATGTGGCAGAGGGCAGGTTTATAAGTTAGTTCATTTTTGTCTGGACTTACACTTAAACATTTCATATTTAGCTGACTAAAAAGTTATTTAAAGTCTATTGTGTAGTCCTTAAAAAAATTATACATCTATACATTCTTTTTAATAGATAAATCAAGCAAAACTGGGTTTCATTAACATAACACTGATTCTCTTAACTGTCTTTACAAACAGCCACAATGACACAATGCAATACATGAAGACTAAACTGTTAGACCAGATTGGATATACATAATAAGTAATTACATGCAGAAAACATGACTTATAAATGTTACTTTTAAAGTAATTTCAGTGGTTCAGCTAATATGGGAAAGGTAGCATACTTATTGTGCATGCAAGCCTTTTCAAGACCATTGCACTTTTACAATTTTCAACATTAATTACATATAGGGATTAATTTACTAATACTGGAGAATGCAAAATCTGGTGCAGCTAGGCATATACTGTAAGTCAATCAGCTTCCATGTTTTTTTTTGTCAAAGCTTAATTGAACAAGCGGAAGTCAAAAGCTGATTGGCTACCATACCCCCCTGTTCAGTTTGCAGCAGAACTCCCACACAGGGGAAATGTTCTAACCTGAATGGCAGACCCCATTGTAGTCTATGGGAGCTAAACAGGAAAAGTCAAAAGTTTTGAAGGCTTATATGCAAGTAATTGTCCATAAAAGGGGTATAAGGGTCCGGGTACTGCCCTGGAGGGCATGTATCAATGCAAAAATGTTTTTTTAAAACAATCGTTTTTTTCAGGAGCTGTGATTTTAATTATATTTAAAGTGCAACAATAAAAATGAAAAATTGCTTTAACTATAATGCCTGGGGTGTCCCCTTAATGTGCCTGTAAAGTGGAGTCAAATCCCATTTAAAATGACTCACTGTTACAATTGTCGGCACCCAGCTATTGAAAACATAAAGAAAAAACTGTGTGGGGGGCTGCCCAGTCCGTAACAGGCCCTTCAGGTCTGGTATGGATTTTTAGGGGAACCACGTGCCAAAATTTTTTTTAAAAATGCGTGGCGCCCCCCCCAAAATCCATACCAGACCCTTATCCGAGCATGCAGCCTAGCAGGTCAGGAAAGGGGGGATGAGCGAGCATCCCCCCTCCTGATCCATACCAGGCCACATGCCCTCAACATGGGGGGGTGTTGCCAGGTGGCCCCACTCCTTACCTATATAAGTTTTTTTTTTTCGGGCTGGCATAATTGACGATGGATTTGCACCGTTTTTTGTTTTTTTTTTAATAAAGGATTTGTCAGAGAATTGTTTCTTGTTTTTATTAATTTTTGTACACTTTTTGATGAATGGGTAGGGGTACTATGTACCCGATACCCATTCATATGGGGCGGCTGGGATCTGGGGGCCCCCTTGTTAAAGGGGGCTTCCAGATTCTGATAAGCCCCCTGCCCACAGACCTCCACAACCACCAGCAACGGATGTGGGGATGAGGCCCTTGTCCCCATCAACATGGGGACAATGTGCTTTGGGGTGGGGGGGCAGAGCCCCCATATTGAGGGCATATGGCCTGGTCTGGTTTAGGAGCCAGGCTGCATGCCCAGATAAGGGTCTGGTATTGATTTCAGGGGACCCCCGCGCTGTGTTTTTAAATTTTGGTGTGGGGTTCCCCTCCAAATCCATACCAGACCCGAAGGGCCTGGTATGGACTGGGGGGACCCCACACCATTTTTTCTTTATTTTTAACTGGCACTTGTTTTTATTATTATTCAGCTGGCAGCAGGGAAGCCCATTGACAGCTGATGTCTCATCGGTTGTTAAGGATGCTGCAGCCGGCTTCCCAGCACCGCTCCTCAACAAACAGCTTACACTGCACCCTGATTGGGCAAAGCTTTGCCCAATCAGGGCGCAGAATGCGAACAACCGGCAGAATGTGAATGCGGGCAGAATGCGAACAACCGGCAAACACCCTGCAAATTTGGGTGTTCAACAAACGGCCAAACAGGCGAATTTTTGGCCCGAACTTATGCTTGGGCCGCACCGTTCGCTCATCCCTACCCATATTGTACGAAAGCAACCATATTAAGTATTCAATCTATAAAACAATGGTGTCTGACTCTGGTCTTCAGTGCCTCATAACTTGGCAGGAATTAAAAACTGATCAAAATTGCTGAAAATCATAAGATTTCAGCAAATTTCACCAAAATGCAAAATGCATTGGAGTCAATGGCAAGAGTTATGGAGGTTTTTAGTGCTGTTTAAGCTGCCACAGCCATTCTGTCAGCCTGGGAGAAGTGAAGTGTTAAATTATATATTAGCAGATTTAGAACCACTGACAAATTGAAACCAAACTCCAGCTCATGCTTTATAAGTAGAGTTGAGCGAACCTCTGGAAGTTCGGGTTCTGCTGGTCCGGCCGAACTTTGGGACAAAGTCTGGGTTCGGGTCCGGACAGAACCCGAACGTTCGCATGGACCCGAACCCCATTGAAATCAATGGGGACCCGAACTTTTAGGCACAAAAATGGCTGTAACAAAGTCCTGGAAAGCCCTAGAGGGCTGCAAAAGGAAGTAAAATGGGGGTAAGAGTAGGGCAAGTGCCCTACAAAAAAATGGGGAAAGGGAAAATAAATTAAAATCAAATAAAAAAATGGGAAGGGGGGTGGATGTGGAGTAGGAGCCTAGAGGTTGACTAGGCCGTGACCGTGGCAGTGTAGGTGGAAGTGGCGGTGGTAGAGGAGTAGGAGGAGGTAGCCAACATGGTATTTTTTTTTTTTGTTTGTTTATAATTGGGGTAGCCCCCAAAATATTGAGGCCTATTCAAAAAAACAAGTATATGAATGGCTGTGTGAGTCCGGTCTAAATGTTTATTCTGCACAAGGTACAGACAAGTCTTGTGGGATCCATGCCTGATTCATTTTAATAAAGGTTAGCTTGTCC
>BLSH010189808.1:73329-93063 GCA_018402905.1 Glandirana rugosa
AACAAGTTTTTAGTAGAGGATCAAGATTTCCCTCTCAAAGGTCGACAACGAATCTCCCTGTCTAAGAACAAGTTTTTGGTAACGGATGAACAGCTGGCCCTATAGGAGTAGGCAATGGTTTTTGAACAAGAATCTGTCCCTCTAAGCAACAGCTGGAAACTCTCCCTTTAGAACTAGGAGATGATTTTTGAACAATGATATGTCACTTACAGCAACAGCTGACCCTCTAGGAGTAGGCAATGGTTTTTGAACAAGAATCTGTCCCTCTAAGCAGAAGCCTCTACCTAGTGCAGTCAGATCGCTCAAAGCAGCAGTATGTGAAATCTCAAATTACTCCCACAATCTGATCGTTTTGTATGATCCCACGATCTGATCGTTGTGTACGATCGTAACGATCGTTGTGTTAGGCAGGGTTTGATCTGCAATGTGTCACTCAAAGCAGCAGTATGTGAAATCTCAAATTACTCCAACAATCTGATCGTTGTGTACGTCGTTGTGTTAGGCAGAGTTTGATCTGCAACTCAAAGCAGCAGTATGTGAAATCTCGAATTACTCCAACAATCTGATCGTTGTGTACAATTGTAACGATCGTTGCATTAGGCAGAGTTTGCTCTGCAATCTGCAACTCAAAGCAGCAGTATTTGAAATCTCAAATTACTCCAACAATCTGATCGTTGTGCATGATCGTAGCGATCGTTGTTTTATGCAAAGTTTGATCTGCAATCTGCAACTCAAAGCAGCAGTATTTGAAATCTCAAATTACTCCAACAATCTGATCGTTGTGCACGATCGTAGCAATCGTTGTTTTATGCAGAGTTTGATCTGCAACTCAAAGCAGCGGTATGTGAAATCTCAAATTTCTGCTATCTGTCCTCAGAGCAACAGCACAGCAGTAGTAATCTATCTCAGGATGCAGGATCAGATGTTTTTAAAATGTCTCTAATCTCTCCCTGACGCCGTCAGCTTCCTCTCCCTATAGCTAACCCAAGAGCATGTGACATGCAGCACTGTGACTCCAGCTTATAAAGAGGCTGGGTCACATGATGCACTGGCCAATCACAGCCATGCCATTAGTAGGCATGGCTGTGATGGCTTCTAAGGGCAAACCAGTGAAACGCTTGTTGATTGGCTGCCCTGCAGCTATTCAACATGCGTGATCAACTACCAGAACCCAGAACCCGAACCCGAACTTTTTTTGAAATGTCCGTGTTCGGGTCCGGGTCCCAGACACCCAAAAGTTTGGTACGGACCCGAACGTTACAGTCCGGGTTCGCTCAACACTATTTATAAGCATACAGCAAACTGTTTTTTTCCTTTTGGGACAAAGGTTTGCCATGAATAAATGAAAGCAGATCATTTCAATCGCCCATGCTAGTGTTAAGTGTTTTTCTTATGCATGTAAACAGATACATTCTGCTGGAGAGCTGAAAAAGCTGTGCTTTTGAAAAAAAAAAACAGACTTACTGATGAAAATAGAAGAAGGAAAGCCTAAACAGAAAACGAATGCAGTCATCACATCTAAGAATTGGTAAGCTGCAATATAAAAAATGTTTGTTTTGGGGTTTAATTCTACTTTAAAGTGGCAGTAGAAAAGCAATAATTAAATATTGACAAAAAATTATAAAAACATTAACAGAAATACATTTAGCCACACAAAATACAATACCCCCAGCCTTCAAAAGTACACAAACACAAAAGGAGGGTAGATTTAAAAAAAAAAAAACACATTTGGCTACGTAGCTCAGTAAGTGAAATTTAGAGTTTACACTTTGCCAGCAGTGTGATTCCCCCAAGTCACGCCACTTGCCCCATTCCTAACAGTGCTTGTTTTTCATTTCTCCATATTAATAGGTGCTATAATCAGTATTGTTCTTTCACACAATTACACATATCACACAAATTACACAAAAAAGGACTGTTTATTTATTTGACAGTGGAGAAACCAAAGAGCTTAACTCAACCCCTTCACGACCAGGGTCCAAAAACAAACCTAATGCTTCATGTACACTGCTGCTGGTAAAAGGACGTTTAGGAGCAGTTGGTAATTTTTTTCAGCTGCCCCTGAACCCTTCTCTATGTTATCTTACCAGTACATTTACACAGGGTCGTTTACAGTGGTTTCTAGGCAGTTGAGTTTAGAGGCTTTCTTTTGGACAAAAAAAAAGAGGTTAAGATGGAAGTTCAGAGACATTTGAAATACCAAATGCCTGTAACAGAAAAACACAGAAAGACAGACCAGTGGGACTTTGTACGTGCTGGTATAGCCCTTAACTGAAAAGACACACCCGACACTTTAGGATTAAAAAAATACTAATTTTTTAATGGATGAACACAGGAGAGGAGAGATAGAAATAGATGGGACTTTAGTGGTGCTGGTGTACCCCCCAACTGAAAAGACACAACCAACACTTATAGTCAAAATATACAAAATGTAATCAATTCATTTTAAAAACAGCAGTGAATTAACTCCATCAAAAGAATGGAGTATTAACATGGTAAATACATACATCAAAAATGACATCAAGAGTGTGACTCTACATATCCCTTTAAAATACCACATTTAATTGATATACCGGTTCATGGACAAAATTATATGTGAGTGGCTCAAGGATCTGACTTGCATGAAAAACAAGAACGGGCTAAGGCCAAGGGTAAGATGGTCCAGAAGAAATATAATTCCACATCCATGAATGTTTCAGTGATCCTGTTCTGTCCGACGCGTTTTGCCCTAGAAAAATGGCTTCTTCAGGGATTCATGGGAAGGATCGGGATATAGTCACTATAATGATAAATGCGGCAATCAGTCACACACAATAATGCATTTACAGAACTATCACTTATCTATATAAATTCATTACTGCATTCTTGTACAGGTATACAACCAATTTGTTATTACAACATCATATATTAACTCTAGGAATTTCATGTAGCATATTGCTATTAAGATACCTGTTAAAAAGGAAGGAACGAACATGTGGGCAGCGGGGGCTTACCAAACAGAGCTCAAGAGGAGGATTTTAAGGCTGAGAAGGTGAGTGCAGTGCCTCTGGACCAGATAGATTGGGTCGCTGGTTTCTTGCTAAACCTATAAAAGCATATATGAAGTTGTTCTCAATGAAAAGAGATATTAAGAGGCCATCCGATCTAGGGGTTCAAAAAGAGCGAGGAAGAAGGAGCAGCTATAAAGGCCGGAATGCACCCCAAATCAATAATCCCAACTGGAATATATACAGTCACGGACCACTATTAAGCTGTGCGTAAGTCAAACAGCAAAGATAATAGACAACCAAATGAACACTGATTCAGTTTAATGATTCAGTTTGATGAAACAAATACAGCTAATGAAGTGGGTATATAGCTGGTGTTGATAAACAGCCCAAACATTGAAGGTTAGGTCCTATAACAAACAACCCCAGACAATATCTACCCCAAAGTTAACTTCAAAAGGCAAAGACCTAGGAATATTGAAGAGAGAATCACTGGGAGGATAGGCTTACATATGTAAGCCTCTACTAATCACCAAAAGAAGGAGAGGGGGTGGGAAAATAGAAGGAAAGTCCCCTAGATGTATAAGTAATCGTATGTCATAAGGTAAATGAAAATAAACATACCACAACTCACATGGATATCCCTTACAGTCCATAGAAGGAAATAGAAGGAATCCAAATAGAAGGAAAGTCCCCTAGATGTATAAGTAATCGTATGTCATAAGGTAAATGAAAATAAACATACCACAACTCACATGGATATCCCTTAGAGTCCAGAGGGAATATACCACCACGCCAAGAGAGTAACGGTCCAAAGCCACAAACTAGCGGACCCACAACCCAAACGTAGGGGTCATCAGATTATACTGCCCAGTGTCCCTGAAAAAAATGTTATAAAAGGGAGCTTAGTGCATATGAGCATACTTATCCCTGGGAAAGTACACAATCAGAAGCCACCATTACGGTTTGAATGCCTAAAGATTTAGATGTCATACCTTGGGGATTGTTGAAAAGATGCCCTCCCGGATGTCACTACACGAGCTGGAGCAATGGGAAGCCGCATGATCCAACCAGGCTGGCGTCCCACCGCTATATGCGTGGTTTTGACGCCAAAAGCATGGAGCGCGTCGCCCGTGCGTGACATCATATGGATGCGCAAACCGGCCTCAGAGTGTGCTACAGAGCATGCGCCGGCATCCTCTCTGGATTCACATCAGGTGCCGACTAACGCACAATGCAAGATGTAATGATGGGATGTGACGGTTGGTCCCAGGATCCGGAAGTGGCTGGCTCTCCCTGATAGGGCAACCCTCAAACCACAGTAATCCCACAGCGGTGGGAGGGGTTAAAATGCCCCTATGTTTGGGTTGTGGGTATAAGCATTGGTCCGCTAGTTTGTGGCTTTGGACCGTTACTCTTGGCATGGTGGTATATATCTAGACTCTAGGGGATATCCATGTGAGTTGTGGTATGTTTATTTTCATTTACCTTATGACATACGATTATTTATACATCTAGGGGGCTTTCCTTCTATTTTGCCCACCCCCTCTCCTTCTTTTCGTGATTAGTAGAGGCTTACATATGTAAGCCTATCCTCCCAGTGATTCTCTCTTCAATATTCCTAGGTCTTTGCCTTTTGAAGTTAACTTTGGGGTAGATATTGTCTGGGCTTGTTTGTTATAGGACCTAACCTTCAATGCTTGGGCTGTTTATCAACACCAGCTATATACCCACTACATTAGCTGTATTTGTTTTATCAAACTGAATCGTTAAACTGAATCAGTGATCATTTGCTCTTCTATTATCTTTGCTGTTTGACTTACGCACAGCTTAATAGTGGTCCGTGACTGTATATATTGCAGTTGGGATTATTCCCAGATCGGATGGCCTCTAAATATCTGTTTTCATTGAGAACAACTTCATATATGCTTTTATAGGTTTAGCAAGAAATCAGCGATCCAATCTATCTGGTCCAGAGGCACTGCACTCACCTTCTCAGCCTTAAAATCCTCCTGTTGAGCTCTGTTTGGAAGCCCCCGCTGCCCACATGTTCGTTCCTTCCTTTTTAACAGGTATCTTAATAGCAATATGCTACATGAAATTCCTAGAGTTAATATATGATGTTGTAATAACAAATTTGTTGTATTCCTGTACAAGAATGCTGTAATGAATTTATATAGATATGTGATAGTTCTGTAAATGCATTATTGTGTGTGACTGATTGGCACATTTATCATTATAGTGACTATATCCCAAACCTTCCCATGATCCCCTGAAGAAGCCCTTTTTCTAGGGCAAAACGCGTTGGACAGAACAGGATCACTGAAACATTCATGGATGTGGAATTATATTTCTTTTGGACCATCTTACCCTTGGCCTTAGCCTGTTCTTGTTTTTCATACAAGTCAGATCCTTGGGCCACTCACATATAATTTTGTCCATGAACCGGTATATCAATTAAATGTGGTATTTTAAAGGGATATGTAGAGTCACACTCTTGATGTCATTTTTGATGTATGTATTTACCATGTTAATACTCCAATCTTTTGATGGAGTTAATTCACTGCTGTTTTTAACATGAATTAATTAAATTTTGTATATTTTGACTATGTCTGTGTCTTTTCAGTTGGGGGGTACACCAGCACCACTAAAGTCCCATCTATTTCTATAGATATAATGGAGTGTGTATTGCGCTTAGGATAATTGACTCAGCTGCTGCCTTCCAGAGGTTCCCTCCCAAGGGAGGGAGTAGAGATAGTAACTATAAATATTGACTGGATATTGGCGCTGCACGAGTCATTAACTAAGAAATGTAGCATATATCAAGCGTCAGAATGTGCTAGTATACAGGTGCTAGTATGAAAATAAATAATATATTGTAGACATCTAAAAGTCTGCAAGCCAATGTATAACAACCCCGCTGCCTTATATTGAGTAACAAACCCTGTGCAATTGTGCTGATACAAAAGTGCTGGTGCAAAAATAGGTAAATAATAAGCATGAGTTTCAGTTGAATTCTTGTGCAAAATGAACTAGAACTAATCACCCGTATAACATAAAAACTCTAGGGAGTATATATACAATCCAGTCAGAGTAAAATAGGTGATAATTAAATGAATAATGTGCTAGTATAAAAGTGCTAGTATGAACTTAAGTGGCAGTATGTATAACTTAATTTGACTATGAATCTGTGTATACCCACATAGCTTACGTATAATCCGTGTCAGAAAATGTGCAAATGTGCTAGTATATAAAGTGCTAGTATTGCAAACGTATTTACATTCAAGACCAGTTGTTATCCATAGCGTTGTATGCAAAAATATCTATTTGTATGTAATTTTTTCCTTATGTATCCAATCCCAATTTATTAAATAAAGAAGGATACATATTTTTACATACCACGCTATGGATTCCTCTCTCAGTTTTTTCCCTTGAACCTGGTGGAGTGGAGTGCCCTGAAATGAGGAACAACACTACAGGATTTAAAGACAGGCACTTTAACCCTGCAGGGGTAGTGCCCTCTGGTAAGGAGGGGTCCTGGTGGGGAGCACGCGTGACAAACACTCTAACACCATATGAAGTTCTGGCTAAGAAGAACCATTGAGTGAATGAAAAACACCTTTAAGCACAGTGCACTTTAGCTTGCATGAACTGCTAATATTCATTTTATAGTCCATGAATTAACGGAGAACTAATCAATACTAATTTGTACATCCAGGAATGCAATAGACTATTACTAATTCAACTGTGACCAGATTTGATATATACTCTAATATTCTCCAGGCTGTTGCATATAATATATTGGTGTTTATTCACTAGGAGGCATAACAACTGGTCTTGAATGTAAATACGTTTGAGATACTAGCACTTTATATACTAGCACATTTGCACATTTTCTGACACGGATTATACGTAAGCTATGTGGGTATACACAGATTCATAGTCTAATTAAGTTATACATACTGCCACTTAAGTTCATACTAACACTTTTATACTAGCACATTATTCATTTAATTATCACCTATTTTACTCTGACTGGATTGTATATATACTCCCTAGAGTTTTTATGTTATACGGGTGATTAGTTCTAGCTCATTTTGCATAATGCTTATTATTTACCTATTTTTGCACCAGCACTTTTGTATCAGCACAATTGCACAGGATTCGTTACTCAATATAAGGCAGCGGGGTTGTTATACACAGGCTTGCAGACTTTTAGATGTCTACAATATATTATTTATTTTCATACTAGCACCTGTATACTAGCACATTCTGACACTTGATATATGCTACATTTCTTAGTTAATGACTCGTGCAGCGCCAATATCCAGTCAATATTAATAGTTACCATCTATTTCTATCTCTCCTCTCCTGTGTTCATCAATTTCTATAGAGATGCGGTGCTGGTTTAGTTCTGCTGTACTTTTAATGCTACGAAAAATTTTAATGGGTATATATTAAGAACAACATTGGGTTAGCTCCACTGCAAAGATGGAGTACTAGACCCGATAAATACATCCAAAATACATAGAAAGTGTGACTATAATTTCCCCTTTCTGTACCAAATGTTAGGAAAGTGTACCAATTAATGGACAGATCTATATAACCCAGAGACCTGACTAACTCAACAAGGAAAATAATGAGAAGCCAAGGGTAAGAGGGTTGAAAAACTCCAATCTCATGAATGGTCCAGTGATCCTGTCCTGCTCGACACATTTCACCCTGGAAGGGCTTCCTCAGGGGATCATAACGAGGATCGGGATATATAGTCACTATAAATAATGAATACAAAATCTGTCACAAAGAAGAAATCCAAATATACAGAGAAAATGTTATAAATATATACAACTGTGGTACAACAATCTTACACAGAAATTATCACCAGACAATGTAATTACTGCCTAATAACCATTACAGATAATTTTTCATCTAACACATCCTTGGTTATGTACTTGAGGAGAAGAAGCAAGCATGTGAGGATGAGGGCTTCCAGAAAATAGAGATATAAAAGAGGACTTTCAAACTGAAGGGCTAGGTGTCAAATCACTTCAGGCAGACCTGACTGGTTCCCTGTTTCCCTGGTGAGCCACGAAGAGTACATAAATGGTTGTATTCAGTGAAAAAGGTGCTTGGATGTCATCTAGTCTGTCGGCCCAAGCCAAATGGAGAGGAGGGAAGCAGCTAAAGAGGCCAGGGTATACCCGGACTAAAACATCTATAAACAAAATGTACATGCAGACCATTAGTAGGCTATACACAGAACAGATAGGCAGAGTAGTAGTCAAGAGGAAATCAAAAGAAAATCAAAAATCGAAAAACAAATGTTTAATGTGCAGTGGTCCTAATAGGATGAAGTGACTATAACCCCATATATAGCTAATATTAGTGGTCCAGACCGACAGTAGTGGCTGGATTCCTCACAAATATTCCCCAGGAAAAAAACCCTTAAGCATATAGGCAGACATATGGGTAAGAATGAGTGTACAAAGAAATATAATAATAATAATACCAAAACTCGCATAGCATCTAATGTCTGGGAGAAGCCTTGCCCACCAATGGGTAATGGTCTAAAGCCCCAAAGGGGGTAGACAGGAACCCTTTCGTGCACCCTAGACATGAAGGTCAGTCAATAATGCTACCCAGGATTCCTGAAACAGTATAGGTACAAGGACCTGGTAAGTACACATATGAAAGACTGACATAGTGGGGCAAGTGACCGAGATTGAGATGTCCTACCTTCTATAAGGGGTATCAAGGGGAACCAGCCCGATTGCTGCCGCGGCAACTGCCACAGTAAGAAGCCGTGTGATCTGGATGGGAGGACATGCCCGCCAATATAAGCGTTACTTTGGCGCCAAAATGGCACACACGGAACTGAGCGCCTATGTGTGACGTAGTCCGGGTGCGACTACGGCCTCAGAGTGTGCTACAGAGCATGCGCCGGCACATAATTGTCAGGCTGAACCCAGTGTCGACTACCGCGCAATGCTGATGTAATGATGGGACACAGCGGTGGATCCCAAATTTCGGCGTAGGCTCCCTCCCCCGGACACATCAACTCTCCATCCACAATGAACCCCCAAAGGCAGTTACGATAGGGCTAGGTGGCAGAAACAGAGGGGAGGAGCCGAGGGAGCAAGTCCTGGACCGACCCATATAGCCGCCTGCGTCCCGCCATGATCTCCCACAATGAAGAAAAAAGAGAAAAATAAGAAATAAAAAATACAGATAAAAATACTTGATCCAAAAAGAAGAATCTGAAAAAAAAAAATGTTTTGTATGAAAAATAAAAAATGGCAAAATTACAGGTGTCACCTGAAACTATGGATACTGGAAGCCTGTGCTAGCATTTCTCCTGCGGTGTTGCTATCAGTGTGTATCATGAGTGGGAAAAGAGGGTTGCATTGACAATCCAACACAATGGGCAGCACATTGAACACATTTTATAAGTGGTCAGAAACTTGTAAATAACTCATGAAAGAATAAAGTTATGTTAAAACCAAGCACACAATTGTTTTTCTTGTGAAATTCCCAATAAGTTTGATGTGTCACATGACCCTCTTCCTATTGAAAAAACAAAAGTTGGATTCAAAATGTCTGACTTCAAAATGGCCGCCATGGTCACCACCCATCTTGAAAAGTTTCCCCCCTCACATATACTAATGTGCCACAAACAGGAAGTTAATATCACCAACCATTCCCATTTTATTAAGGTGTATCCATATAAATGGCCCACCCTGTACAATTATTTTCCATCCATTTAGATATAACAATTGCCAGATTAATTTTTTTTTTGGATCCTATAGAAATAAAATGACATAATGAGGGCCTTTTATAGGCATATGTATATCTAGTGGAGGAGAATGGCCACCAAACGGCCCTAAATTCTCCAACACAATAATGCCAATTAAACCCTCCGTCATTAATCTAACATGGGAGGTCACACAATTCCAGGCATGCTAAAAAAGCATGCAATTATGCCGCAAACATCTCCCCTCTCCGATTGCAACTCCAGCCAACAGTCCAGAACAATACATCCTTAGGGCTCCCAAAGAAGTACTAGAAATAGTAAGTATACAACTACAAGAATCAGAGACAAATCGTCTGATTATTGCCAAGGGAAGGGACAAGATCCAGCCCTAAGTATGTCCAAAGATAACAGATCCAGTACAAAAGTATCATCTCTCTTAGGTCATAGAAAGGGTTTGAAACTGATGTTTTTATTCAAGCCTGGAGCTTTGGTGGCCCCCAGCTGGAAAATCCATTTGGTTCGAAGACGTAAAAGATGCGTGTCTATATTGCCTCACCTCTCAGATTCCTCAACATGCTGCAAAGCAAAAAATTTCATGAAATCCAAGTTAAAGTTATGGTATAGGCCTATATGACGCCTGATGGCCAACTCAAGTTTTCCATTCGAGATCTCATACACATAGTCCCTAATTCTATGGTGGAACGGTCTTTTGGTTTTACCTATATAGAAAGCCTTGCCTGCACATTCCATATATTATCCTGCAATCTATGGAAGATTTTGGAGTCCAGGACTGCCCGTTAGGTAGCCGGACAGTTCTGGTCTGCCAAATCCATTTACAGAAGTTACAGTCACCACACCTCTTTGTTCCTCTATATGGTTTAGCCCAGGGTATGCCAGGAATTGGACTAGCATAGTGGCTATGGGTAATGTGATCTTTTAGGCTTCTAGCTCAACAATATGTGACTGATGGCTTATCACCTATGTATTTTGCCACTGTGGGGTCATCCAATAAGAGATGCCAGTGCTGTGCAAAGATATTTTTTACCTGGTCACTATTATTGGAGAACTGGGTGATGATACGTGTCTGTGCTAGAGAAGTGGGAAGTGGGCGAGAAAAAAGGAGAGATTCCCTGGACTTCATTTTCGTTTTGTTAAATGCCCTTTTTAAGCATTTATTGCTGTAGCCCCGTTTGAGGAGGCGTTATCTAAATTTTGGATGGGTACTTTCAGCGTGGAGGATTGTATTTGCCGCAGAGGTATAGCGATCGCATGCTCTGTAGCACACTCTGAGGCCATAGTCGCACCCGGACTACGTCACACATAGGCGCTCAGTTCCGTGTGTGCCCTTTTGGTGCCAAAGTAACGCTTATATTGGCGGGCACGTCCTCCCGTCTGGATCACACAGCTTCTTACTGTGGCAGTTGCCGTAGTAGCAATCGGGCTGGTTCCCCCTCATACCCCTTATAGAAGGTAGGACATCTCAATCTCGGGCACTTGCCCCACTATGTTGGTCTTTCATATGCGTACTTACCAGGCCCTTGTAACTATACTGTTTCAGGAATCCTGGGTAGCATTATTGACTGACCTTCACGTCTAGGGTGCACGAAAGGGTTCCCTCCTAGCCCCCTTTGGGGCTTTAGATCATTACCCATTGGCGGGCGACATTAGATGGTATGCGAGTTTTGGTATTATTATTATTATTATTATTGTTAAATTGTATTTCTTTGTACACTCATTCTTACCCATATATCTGCCTATATGCTTAAGGGCTTTTTCCTGGGGGATATTTGTGAGGAATCCAGCTCCTACTGTCGGTCTGGACCACTAATATTAGCTATATATGGGGTTATAGTCACTTCATCCTATTAGGACCACCCCACACTAAAAATGTGTTATTGATTTTTGATTTTCTTTTGATTTCCTCTACTACTCTCTACTACTACTACTCTGGCTGTTCTGTGTATAGCCTACTAATGGTCTGCATGTACATTTTGTTTATAGATGTTTAGTCCGGGTATACCCTGGCCTCTTTAGCTGCTTCCCTCCTCTCCGTTTGGCTTGGGCCGACAGACTAGATGACATCCAGGCACCTTTTTCACTGAATACAACCATTTATGTACTCTTCGTGGCTCACCAGGGAAACAGGGATCCAGTCAGGTCTGCCTAAAGTGATTTGACACCTAGCCCTTCAGTTTGAAAGTTCTCTTTTATATCTCTATTTTCTGGAAGCCCTCATCCTCACATGCTTGCTTCTTCTCCTCAAGTACATGACCAGGGATGTGTTAGATGAAAAACTATCTGTAATGGTTATTAGGCAGTAACAACATTGTCTGGTGATAATTTCTGTGTAAGATTGTTATACCATAGTTGTATATATTTATAACATTTTCTCTGTATATTTGGATTTCTTCTTTGTGACTGATTTTTGTGTTCATTGTTTATAGTGACTATATATCCCTATCCTCGTTATGATCCCCTGAGGAAGCCCTTCCAGGGCGAAATGTGTCGGACAGGACAGGATCACTGGACCATTCATGAGATTGGAGTTTTTCAATCCTCTGACCCTTGGCCTCTCATTATTTTCCTTGTTGAGTTAGTCGGGTCTCTGGGTTATATAGATCTGTCCATGAATTGGTACACTTTCCTAACATTTGGTACACAAAGGGGAAATTATAGTCACACTTTCTATGTATTTTGGATGTATTTATCGGGTCTAGTACGCCACCTTTGTAGTGGAGCTAACCCAATGTTGTTATTAATATATACCCATTAAAAATTTTGTATTTTTTAATCCTAAAGTGTCAGATGTGTCTTTTCAGTTAAGGGCTATACCAGCACCTACAAAGTTCAACAGTTTTCTGTCTTTGTGTGTTTTTCTTTTTTGATCTTGGGATGTGGTGCTGGCTTAGTTCGGCCGTTCTATCAATGTTACTAAATGCCTGTAACAGCTTGTAAATGCACCTAAACGTGGTAACTCACATTTAACAGCGTATCGTTTAGAGGCATTTGTCATAAAAAAAAAAAAAAATGCTTTTAAACGCAGCTAAACATGGCATGTAAAATGCGGCTAAGCGTCGGTTTCTAGCTGTCAAAGGGAGAGGTTGAAAAAGCATCCCGTGTA
Organism: Glandirana rugosa; assembly: GCA_018402905.1. Classification (NCBI taxonomy): domain Eukaryota; kingdom Metazoa; phylum Chordata; class Amphibia; order Anura; family Ranidae; genus Glandirana; species Glandirana rugosa. The sequence continues at coordinate 86,189 of BLSH010189808.1, forward strand.
CATTAAGCCTTAAAGTAGTTGTAAACCCTCACATATACCCAGTGAAGTGAACAGCCTCAGATGACACAGAGATTAAGCAAATCTCCCTACATAAGTTTTACTTGCTTATCTGCAGTATTCTCTATCCTACACCCCTTCAAAAGGGCAGATCGTGTTAAAAATATTTCTTCATCTGTCAGAGGAGGGGGCGGAGAGGCTGCAGTAAAAGTGTGTGAGAGCTGATTAGAGAAAAGGAGCACACCCCCTTCACACAGCAGAACTGTGTTCTGAATAGACAAGCTCTATTTTAAATCACCCCCCCACCCTTGATACAAATTTATCTCATGTGTCAGGAAAATTTCTCAGAAGTGACTAATTCTGATAACAGAGGAATGAAGCACCAGAGAGAAATGACACTTAGAGCTTTAGAGAGATAAGTAAACACTGCAGATATATGTGCTTTGCTCATATTCCATGACTGAGGTTTTTAACCACTTTAATGCCCAACCCCAATTTTGCAACTTTGACATTTGTTAGCAAAACTGTACATATCATTGCAACTACTTAGTGTATTCAGGTGGATTACACCTTGTTTTTTGTTTTTTTTGTTGTTTTTTTAACAGAGTGGGCTTTTATTTGGAGGTAAATGGTAATGGATATCTCATGATTTTTTTTTTATTATGAAAGTAACATTTTTGCATTCTATGCAGTAAGGTAAAAAATTGACTGCATGTAGCTTCCCCCGCAGCTCCCCCTAAATATATACCTGAGCCTAAACTCTGTCCAGTGATGTTCAAAAGAGCCAAGACTCTCTTGGCTCTCTCCCTCTTCATTGGCTCAGAAATCACAGTGAGTGACAAGGGTGCAGGGGGGTAGGGCCCGAACCCCGCTCTGTGTGTCTAATGGACAGAGCAGGGCTCGAGAGCGAGCACACATGAGTGCTCACATAGCAAGTGGCTTGCTAAGAAATCACTCAGCGGACGGGAGTAACCAGTGCTGTTGGGGGACCAAAGAAGAGGAGGATTGGGGCTATTTTGGGCAAAAACATTGCACAGTGCAGATAAGTTCCCTTAACCTGACAGCTACAGCACGGGCTTAATTGCTGGGAGGGCGTCAATGGAGGTCCTCCCGTGCATACTGTATGCTGCCTGCACGCCCCAATGAGACTCAGCTGATCACAGATCGGTGTAAGGAGCCGATCCTGGTCCCTTACTCATGCTAATAGCTTGAGGGAAAAAAAAGCTGATCTCCAGTTTCTGACAGAGGGACATCGGTACTGCAAACAGAAAGGCACTGCTGCTATGCAGTGCCCTCCAGTGCCATCTGCCAGTGCCCACCAGTGCCGCCTACAGGTGCACATCAGTGCCACCTACCATTGCCCACCAATGCCCCCTACCAGTGCCACCTATCAATGCCCACCAGTGCCACCTATCAGTGATGCCAACCAGTGCCCATCAGTGCCTCATCATCAGTGCCACCTATCAGTGCCGCCTATCAGTGTTGACTACCAGTGCCTACCAGTAGCCATCAGGGCCACATATTGGTGCCTATCACTGCCACATATCAGTGCCACCTATCAGTGCCCTTCAGTGCCGACAATCAGTGCCACTCATCAGTGCCCATTAGTGCCACCCATCAGTGCCATGCATCAGTACCACCTATCAGTGCCGCTTCATCAGTGTCCACCAGTGCCACCTATCAGTGTCCATCAGCGCAGCCTATCAGTGCCCATCAGTGCCAATCAGTGCTACCTGTTTACCTGTTCTCAAAATTTATAAAAAAACTATGAAACTTTTTTTTTTCAAAATTTTCAGTCTTTTTAAATTTTTTTAGCAAAAAATAAACCCAGCAGTGATTAACCACTTGCCATGACGGCGCCAAAGTGGTTCGTTATCGCAAACCACCGTCATTGTGTTCCGGGGGAGCCAGGGAGTGAGTAGGGCAGACTCGATGTCCGCGGGCTATTCGCAATTGCTCCCCAGCAGTGACAGAATGGAGGTTCGTATATGTAAACACACGGATCTCTGTTCTGACAGGGGGGCGGAATGTGATCACAGGCTCCCTGTATATGGGAGCAGTGATCACTCTCCTTTCCCACTCAGCCCAGCCCCCATACAATTAGTAACACACACAGGGAACACAGTTAACCCTTAGAGCGCCCCCTGCAGGTTAACCACTTCCCTGCCAGTGACATTTACACAGTAATCAATGCATTTTCATAGCACTGATCGCTGTATAAATGCCAATGGTCCAAAAAAGTGTCAAAATGTTCCAACATGTCCACCGCAATATTGCAGTCCCACTAAAAATCGCAGAGCGGCGCCGTCGCATTGCTAGTAAAAAAAGAATCATAAAAACCCTATAAATTCGTAAACCCTGCAACTTTTGCGCAAACCAGTCAATATACGCTGATTGCAATTTTTTTTTTTTTACCAAAAATATGAGGAAGAATATAAATTGGCCAAAACTGATGAAAAAATAGTTTTTTTTTTTAATTTTTTTGGACATGTATTATAGCAAAAAGTAAGAAATTATGATAAAAATAAGCTCTTTTTTTGTTTATAGCAGTGATCAGAAATGACGCAGAGGTGATCATATACCACCAAAAGGAATCTGTATTTTTGGGAAAAAAAGGACGCAAATTTTGTTTGGTTGCAATGTCGCACGACCGCGCAATTGTCAGTTAAAGCGACGCAGTGATGAATCGCAAAAAGTGCTCTGGTCCTACAGAAGGAAATCCTTCTGGGGCTGAAGTGGTTAAATACCACCAAAAGAAAGTTCAATCTGTGTGAAAAAAAATATTTAATTTGGGTACAGTGTAGCATGGCTGTGCAATTGTTATTCAAAGTGTGACAGTGCTGAAAGTGCAAAATTGGTGTGGGCAGGAAGGGGGTTTAAATGCCCAGTAAGCAAGTGGTTAAAAAATTAAAAAATAAATATTACATTTTTCTTTTTACATACTGTCACCAGTCAGTATCCCTGATCACAGTCACCCCAGTTATATGATGACACTGTAATGCACTGATGACAGTATGTTAAAAAAAAAGAAAAAATAGCTGCTAGCACTAAAGGTAAAGTGCAGTGCTTAGATAATAATATACAGTATCTCACAAAAGTGAGTACACCCCTCACATTTTTGTAAATATTTTATTATATCTTTTCATGTGACAACACTGAAGAAATTATACTTTGCTACAATGTAAAGTAGTGAGTGTACAGCTTGTATAACAGTGTAAATTTGCTGTCCCCTACTTTGGGCGTGACTTGGCGCACGGCGAGCTAGGACGTGTCTCCTCTGAGCTCCCGCTCCGGCCTTACGATCGCGGCTCATCACCAGCAACAGAACCCCTCCAGACCCCGGTCATGGTCAGACGAAGCAGCAGCCCAGGCCCCCAACCTAACGGAGAGCAGCCAGAGGGAGAAACCAGCCAATTCTTCCAAAAACATGGACCGGACTCCAGGCACACTCCATCGTCCAAGATGGCGACGGCTCATGCTGCGGCCCCACAGCAGACCTCTCAGGTACGCACCAGACAGCACCCCTGCTCCCCACCAGACTCTGAAAGTGGATCCACGTGATCCAGGAGCCCCTCACCAACGCCCCACCACCCTAAGACCCCCTGGAACATGGAAGCCTGCATAAAAGCTCTGCCAACTAAAAATGACATAGAAGCCTATATCACCAGGCTAGAAAGGTCACATAGGCAGGAAATTGCAGAGCTGAGGAGGGACCTGGGGCACAGAATAGGGGACATAGAGAGCACTGTGGAAAATACTGTATCTAAACTAAGCGAGCATGACGCAATTTTGCAGGAACATACCTCGCAAATTCAGCAGCTGTTTTACGGTCTGGACGACCAAGAAAACAGAAGTTGTCGGAACAACATACGCATCAGGGGCCTTCCAGAAACAGTTGAGACAAAAGACCTAGCAATGGCGACCACGGCCATATTTAATCAGCTACTGGAGAAACCCAGGGAGGAAGCTCTAGAGATTGACCGCATTCACAGATCTCTGGGCCCCCGCAATCCCAACCCAGCATACCCAAGGGATGTGATCTGCAGCATCCATTTTTTCAATGTCAAAAATGAGATTATGCAAGCTGCACGTCTGCAGGACACAATAATGTTTAACGATACCCCAGTAATGCTGCTAACTGACCTATATAAACAGACATTGTCTATGAGAAAAGCGTTGAAGCCAGTTACAGATGCTTTGCAGGCAAAGAAAATGAAATACAAGTGGGGGTTCCCATTCCACCTCTCTGCTTCCCACAATGGTAAATCGGCAGTCTTCTGCACCCTTGGAGACCTGGCAAACTTTCTGGGGACTTTTGAACTCCCCCAAATCAATATTCTGGACTGGCCCCTCCGCCCAGCTACTCCTGGTCTTCCTATCTCTATGGGATGGAAGACTCACACGAAGAATAAGCGCTCCTGATCCACTGCTTCCAAGTCCTCAGCGGGCTGAAACCCAGCCCATACCCATCGGCCGATGGGGATGACACCCATGTCTGATACACCTGGATCCTGATGTCCCGGACTTTCCTGGACCCACACCCTGGTGGTTTGACTCTGCTTTTGTTGGGTCTCACAGGTCTGACGGAACAAAACTATTATGCCCACCGTTAATCTATTGTTGTTGCATTGCAAGTTATTTTTTACAATATGGTGGCAGTGTCTATTGAATCTATATGACATGTACGGTTTATATTATGTTTTTCAGTTTAAACTATATGTTTCATTGCGATACGTGGCACTGCAGGTTTTCGGGGGGACCCCTTAATCCATCCACTAAGGCACCCTGATCAGCCCTCTTCCCCCTACAGATGTCTGTAGGGAGAGTGAGACCCCCCCCTGCCCTAAGCAGCACCACAACTATTGCCATAACATTATTCCTGACTAAAGTTGAGCGAACACCTGGACGTTCTATGTTCGGAGGGTCCGAACGAACTTTGGAAAAAAGTCTGGGTTGAAGTCAATGGGGACCCGAACTTTTAGGCACAAAAATGGCTGTAACAAAGTCCTGGCAAGTGCTAGAGGGCTGCAAAAGGAAGTAAAATGGGGGTAAGAGTAGGGCAAGTGCCCTACAAAAAAATGGGGATAGGGAAAATAAATTAAAATCAAATTTAAAAAATGGGAAGGGGGGGTGGATGTGGAGTAGGAACCTAGAGGTTGACTAGGCCGTGACCATGGCAGTGTAGGTGGAAGTGGCGGTGGTCGAGGAGGAGGTAGCCAGCACTGTATTTTTTTTTTGTTTGTTTATAATTGGGGTAGCCCCCAAAATATTGAGGCCTATTCAAAAAAATAAGTATACGAATGGCTGTGTGAATCCTGTCTAAATGTTTATTCTGCACAAGGTACAGACAAGTCTTGTGGGATCCATGCCTGATTCATTTTAATAAAGGTTAGCTTGTCCACATTGGCTGTGGACAAACGGCTGCGCTTGTCTGTGATAACGCCTCCTGCCGTGCTAAACACACGATCAGACAACACACTGGCTGCAGGGCAGGCCAGCACCTCCAGGGCATAAACGGCAAGCTCAGGTCATGTGGCCAATTTGGAGACCCAGAAGTTGAATGGGGCAGACCCATCAGTCAGTACGTGTAGGCGTGTGCACACATACTCTTGCACCATGTTGCTGAAATGCTGCCTCCTGCTAAGACATTGTCTATCGGCTGGTGGTGCTGTTTGTTGTGGCGGTCTGCTGACAAAGCTTTGCCACATCTCGGCCATGCTAACCCTGCCTTCTGAGGTGCTGGCGGTGGCACAGCTGCGTTGGTGGCCTCTTCCTCCTCCTCCTCCTCTGCCTTCACCTTGTGCTTTCGATGAGCCCTCGGTGTCATTTGGGAATGCCCTCAGCAGCGCCTCTTCCAGTGTGTGCTTGTAGTCGCGCACTGTCGCGAGATTTCGCCATTGTCGCAGACCACCAGGCCGGGCTTGAGGCTCAGTGGCAACAACCACTCATTGGTCTGTTGTTCAATGCCCGTCCACAGTTCCTGCGCAGTGTGGGGATCAGTTTTAAAACAGCCTGCTGTCGTTTCCCCCTGGATGTGCTGATGTTGGTGGTGAAGGTGTTACGCTGAGCGGATGAGCGGGTGGTCGAGGAGGAGGAAGCGCAGTAGCAGGAGGAGGCAACAGGAGGCAAAGAGAAATGCCCTGCAATCCTCGGTGGTGGAAGGACATGTGCCAAATGGCTAGCCGGCTCAGACCCACCCACCACTACATTTGCCCAGTGTGCAGTTAGCGAGATATAGCATCCCTGCCCGTGCTTACTGGTCCATGTATCAGTGGTTATGGTATCAGTGGTTATGTGGACCTTGCCACTGATGGCGTTGCGCAGTGCACACTTGATCTTGTCCCCGACTTGTTTGTGTAGGGAAGGGATGGCTCGCCTGGAAAAGTAGTGGTGGCTGGGAACCACGTACTGTAGGACAGCCACCGCCATCAGGTTTTTGAAACTGTCCATGTCCACCAGACGGAATGACAGCATTTCAAAGGCCAGGAATTTGGAAATGCTGGCATTCAGGGCCAGGGATCGCGGGTGGGTAGGGGGGCACTTCCTCTTTCTCTCCAGGGTTTGGGAGATGGACAGCTGTAAGCTTCCATGGGACCATGTGGAAATGCTTGGGGACTGTGGCGGACATGGTGGCGTTGCTGTCATATCGTCTGTTTGCTGGGTGGCAGGTGACACTGTCACTGTAGAGGTGGAGGAAGAGGCCGAGGCAGCAGCAGAAGAGGAAGCAGGAGGAGGCCGAGACCTTTCTTGGATTTTGAGGTAATTATTCCAATGCAGCTTGTGCATTGAATTTAGATGCCTGGTCATGGGGGTTGTGCTCAGGTTGAAAACATTTATGCCCTGGCTCAGGCTATCATTGCACAGCTTGCAGACCACTC
>BLSH010189808.1:94579-116816 GCA_018402905.1 Glandirana rugosa
CCTGTGGGGTTTCAAGCGAGCCTGGCCCTATAGGAGTAGGCAATGGTTTTTGAATAAAGTTGAGCGAACTTTGGGGTGTCCAGGACCCGGACCCGAATCCGGACTTTTCAAAAAAAGTCCGGGTTCGGGTCTGGGGTTCTGGTAATTTTAATGAAAGTTCTGAAAATTGCTGTAAAAAAGTCCAGGAAGGTCCTAGAGGTCTGCAAAAGGAAGGAAAATGGGGGTAAGGGTGGGACAAGTGCCCTACAAAGAAATGGGAACAGGGAAAATAACGTTAAATATTTTAACCACTTCAGATCCGCGCTATTGCCGAAGTACGGCTCCAGCGTGGATCTGAAATGCCGGGACGACGTCCATGGACGTCGTCCCCTGTGCACGCTCCTCGCGCGCCCCCTGGTGGCAGCGGCGGCGCGCGCCGCACGCTGCGCGAGCGTGCCCATGGCTCGGGCAGACTCGATGTCCGCCCAGACCCACCGATCTCTTTCAGGAGCCTCAGAACGGGGAACCGCAGATGTAAACACGGCGGTTCCCCGTTCTATGAGAGGGGACATGACAGATCTACTGATCCCTGTCACTGGGATCAGTTAGATCTGTTATGTCCCGGCCAGCCCTGCCCCCCCACAGTTAGAACACACCCAGGGAACATATTGAATCCCTTCACTGCCCCCTGCTGGTTAACCCCTTCAATGCCAATGACATTTACACAGTAATCAGTGGATATTTAAATTTCTGATCGCTGTATAAATGTCATTGTCCCAAAAATGTGTAAAAAAAAGTCTGACATGTCTGCTGCAATATCGCAGTCCCGATAAAAATCGCAGATCGCCGCCATTACTAGTAAAAAAAAAAATTAAAAAAATAAAAACGCCATAAATCAATTCCCAGTTTGTAGACGTGATAACTTTTGCGCAAACCAATCAATATACGCCAATTGCGATTTTTTTTTTTACCAAAAATATGTAGAAGAATATATATCGGCCAAAACTGATAAATAATTTTTTTTTAATGGATTTGTACTTTAGCAAAAAAGTAAAAAATATTGTTCTTTTTTGCAAAATTGTCGCTCATTTTTTGTTTATAGCGGCGATCAGAAATGACGCAGTGGTGATCAAATACCACCAAAAGAAAGCTCTATTTGTGGGGAAAAAAGGATGCAAATTTTATTTGGGTACAACGTCGCATGACGGCGCAATTGTCATTCAAAATGCGACAGCGCTGAAAGCCAAAAATTGGTCTGGGCAGGAGGGGGGTTTAAGTGCTCAGTAAGGAAGGGGTTAAAAAAATAAAAACATAAAAAAAGCAAAAATGGAGGTGAATGTGGATCATGTTCAAACTGGGTCTGAAAAGTATTAATTAACGGTAGAGGCCATATAACTGTTCTAATATCATCTTCAAACTGTGTCAAAAAAGTATAAATAAGCCGGGAGAACCCATATAACTGTTCTGCAAACATCTGGAAACTGTGTGTGTCACTTTTTGTCACTTTTAATATAGCCGGGAATAACTGAACATCTGTTCTGCACACATCTGTAACGTCTGTGTGTCACTTTTAATATAGCCGAGAATAACTGAACATCTGTTCTGCACACATCTGTAAAGTCTGTGTGTCACTTTTAATATAGCCGGGAATAACTGAACATCTGTTCTGCACACATCTGTAACGTCTATGTGTCACTTTTAATATAGCCGGGAATAACTGAACATCTGTTCTGCACACATCTGTAACGTCTGTGTGTCACTTTTAATATAGCCGGGAATAACTGAACATCTGTTCTGCAAACATCTGGAATGTGTGTGTGAAACTACAGCATAGAGAAGAACAGGTATATGGTTTCGCTCTGCTATAGTTTCAAACACAGTTTGAGGACACTGAACCAACTTTCCAGTTTAGGGAAATATGTGCCATTAGTGAGTTGGAGGATTTATCATGGGAGGGAGATACTAACCCAGGTTATACGGAGGGCTCCTCTGATGTCTTGATTAATAAAAACACCTCTGATTTTTATCCGATTGTTGCTCGTTGCCCCGAAATGGATAAATTCCAGAGATTGATCGAGAAAGATTTAGTTGATTTGGCTGCCGGGGACAATTTGGATGGAGGCAGCACTCAAGATAATCTAACACCAAAAGAGAGACTGGCCATGAAAGATTTGGAACGAGATGAAATGATTGTTATTAGAAACTCAGACAAAGGGGGACTAGTAGTGGTTTTGGAGTCAGATGTGTATAGGAAAGAGGCCGAAAGGCAATTGGGGGATACTGACACATATCGGAGACTCCCAGGAGACCCCACCAAGAAATTCAAGGTTAAACTTACCACTTTGGTGGAGGAGGGGGTGGCCTAGGGAGTCTTTGATAAGAAGATGGCAGAGATGCTAGTCCCACAATACCCTACCATTGCAATCTTCCATCACTTGCCCAAAACACACAAGGGTTTAGAACCCCTCCAGGGAAGGCCTATTATAGCTGGGATTGGTTCCCTTAATGAAAAACTGGGTCAATGGATGGATGGTATATTACAACCGTTTGTCCGTAAACTCCCTGGTTTCCTTAAGGATACTAACCACCTATTAAACATTATGAACAGAGTAGAGTGGTCACCATCCCATCTTTGGCTGACATGCGATGTTAGCAGTCTCTATTCCTCCATCCCCCATGAACTTGCATTGCAAGCAATAGATTTCTACCTGCAGAGGTTCTCCAACTTTAGTCCTGAGGTCCGGACATTTATTTTAAGTATATTGCAGTATCTTCTCACCCACAACTATTTCATGTTCAATGATGAGTTCTTTTTACAGAGGTGTGGGGCAGCTAAGTTTTCCCTGTCGCTGGCCAATTTATTTATGGGGTGGTGGGAACGTACTGCAATATACAGTTCAGCTAATCCGTTTAGAAACTGTATACATCTATTCTTTCGCTATATAGATGACCTTATTTTCATAGTGGATGATGGAATCGGATGTTTACAGTCCTTTTTACAATACTTAAATAACAACAGCATGAACCTGCGGTTTACTGGACAGATAAATAGGAATGAGATGGATTTTCTTGATGTCCATCTAAAAGCCGCAGGATCTGTGGTCACCACAGACCTTTTTAGAAAGCCAGTGTCCGGTAATACCCTCCTGATGGCTGAGTCGGGACATCCCAGACACACCATCAGGGGGATTCCAGTTGGGCAGTTTTTAAGACTGCGTCAGATTTGCAGCACTGATGAGCTCTTTGATGTTCAAACAAAGGCTCTTTATGACCGATTCCTTAGGAGGGGTTATCCTAGGTGGATGCTCAATAGAGCAGTATTGATTGCAAGATCCAAGGATAGGTCGGAGTTGTTGAAATACAGAGGGATGAAAACTAGCAATAACAAGAAGTTCTTTGGCAACAAGCTAACATTGAGTACCCCTTACAGTTTAGAATTTGGAGACATTAGGAAAATAGTTCTGAAGTACTTGCCCATCCTTTTTGGAGATGAGGCCTGTGCTAGTCTCCTGAAGGATGGAATTAATATAGTTTTTAGACGGGCACCATTCCTGGGGGGTCTTCTGTCTCCTAGCCTCTTTTTACAAACCAAAGTACAACGTTCACTGACTTGGCTTCATTTTAAGGGCAACTATCGCTGTGGAGCGACAGGTTGCCCTTGCTGCAGCCATATTATTGGTGGAGATGTAGTGCGTTCTCATTCAGTTAACAAGGAGCATAAGATCCAGTCCTTCTATAATTGTAATACCAAATATGTTGTTTATATTATTACTTGTAAAGCCTACCATATACAATATATTGGTTGTACCACCAGAAGATTAAGAGACAGGTTTTATGAGCATCTTTACAACATTGAGAAGGAGAAACATAGAATCACGAATGTAGGACGACATTTTAGAGATGTCCATGTGGGTAGTACTTTGGAAGTAGGGGTACAAATTATAGAACAAATGAAGGTGCCCAAAAGATGTGGAGATTTCTTTAAAATTCTCTGCAAACAGGAAGTGTTCTGTATTTTTTATTTTGGGATACGTATGCCCTTAGGTTTAAACTATGAGTGGGACCTTACCCACTTTTATTAATAGTCCCTTAGTTATCTATATATTGGCACATTCTACACATCCCTCTATCAGTGTTCATTTTATTTTATATTATTTTATTTTTATATTTATTTTTGATATATGTATATTTTTTATATTTATTTAGTGGGACCAATATTTGATGTCCAAGCCCTTTTCTGATGTTTCCTCTGTGGGCTTTTCTCCATTGTAATAGAATGTTTGAAATCGCGCACAATATTGGTTTATATATGGGGACACGTTCTACTACATTTCAATTTTTTTCGGTCATTTGCATTTGTTCCCTTTTTTTCATCTTACATGTTTTAAGCACACCTGTGGCTCCGTGTAGTTATACATGCATCTACACATATTCATTTGATAACTGTTTTTTTCAATATCAAAAGAATCTCTGTCTATTTAGTATACAACTTTTTTGGTTGGTATTCGTTTTTTGCGTGTAGGCTTGTGAGGGTTATCTGTGAGGAGTGTCTTACATTATGGATTGCCCCCACAAGATTTTAACAATAATTTTGATAGTAATCTTGACCACAATTTCATTGATTATTTCGCCTACATTGTATCTATGAACAATTTGTCAGTACATACACACATTGATCTGCGGTTGGTGATCGTGTTTTCCCACTGAAGGTCGGATGTGTTTGGGCTGTGTGAATCTGATTCAACTATTTTTGTTTATTTTCTTGTATTTTTCACGCCCGCACTCTGATAGGCAAGTGCATTTGTGTTTCCTTTTTGATACTTCACTTATATTTTGGTACTATATGGGAACAATGCACTTGTTGTTTTTTTTATATTTATGTGTACACTTGTTTATTGTTTTTTGTTTATTGTTGATGCTTAGTATATACATATGTGGCAATCTATGACATATATATATATATATATATATATATATATATATATATATATATATATGCTTCTTGCCACGTCTGCATATTTTTCTCTCCTTTTTGTGTTTTTATGAAGATGTCCTTTGTATTTTCTATATGCCAATGTTTTTTATTATGTTGTCATTATGTTGTCAGCAAGTGTTACAGCTGTATTCCATCTAAGTAGTAGCTAGTTAATTTCGCCACTGTTTTAGATAATTAAAGAATCAATGGGGTGGAGCTTGACCAACATAACTTATTTGGTTCAGATGGTGTCAAGTGTGTGTGGCAGCAATAAGGTGAGGAGTACAAAGACACGTGTGTCTTGCCTACAGTCAAGCATGTTGGTGGAACTTCCATGGTCTGGAGCTGCATGAGTGCTGCCAGCACTGGGGAGCTACAGTTCATTGAGTGAACCATGAATGCCAACTTGTACTGTGACATACTGAAGCAGAGCATGATCCACTCCCTTTGGAGACTGGGCCACAGGGCAGCATTCCAACATGATAACAACCCCAAACACACCTCCAAGATGACCACTGCCTTGCTAAAGAAGCTGAGGGTAGAGGAGAGCAAGGTCTCTTACATCCACCAGCTCTGTGATGTCATCATGGAGGAGTGGAAGAGGACTCCAGTGGCAACCTGTGAAGTCCTGGTGAACTCCATGCCCAAGAGGGTTAAGGCATTGCTGGATAATAATGGTGGCCACACAAAATGTTGACACTTTGGGCCCAATTTGGTAATTTTCACAGGGGTGTACTCACTTTTGTTGCCAGCAGTTTAGACATTAATGGCTGTATGTTGAGTTATTTTAAAGGGGACAGCAAATTTACACTGTTATACAAGCTGTACACTCACTACTTTACATTGTAGCAAAGTGTAATTTCTTCAGTGTTGTCACATTAAAGGATATAATAAAATATTTACAAAATGTGACGGGTGTGCTCATTTTTGTGAGGTACTGTATATAAAGATCCCAAAAAAGGTAATTGGAACCACAAGCGGAGGCTATTTTCCCTAACATTTTCCAACGTAATGGGATTTTTTTTGACATACATTTTGGCCTAAATTTATGAAGAAATATTATTTATTTGCAAAATTTTATAGCAGAAACAGAAAACAGAAACAGAAATATTCAGGCTTTTTTTTGTTTATGTAGCAAAAAATAAAGTACCTAGTGGTGATTAACCTCCCTTGTGGTATTCCCGAGTGTGACTGAATTTTCTGTACCAAGAGCGGTAACCCTGAGCCACACTCGGGATTGCATTGCTGGATCAGAGTAAAGTTACTTACCTTGTCCCCTGGATCCAGAGATGTCCCCCTGCTGTGTCAGCGTGCTGTCTTCCGCCTGATTCACTCTTTGTGCTGGGCTTCGTTCCCTACAAGCAGCGCGGCGCACAGGGGCAGAGACCGGCGGGAAGTTCAAATAGTGAAACACACAGTAAACATACAGTACAATGTAATCTGTAAGATATTACAGTATGAAATCATTTCACATCCCCCTTTGTCCCTAGTGCTTTGTCCAGTGCCCTGCATGTACTTTTATATTATATATGTAATTCTCTCTGCCTGGAAACTTGAGAATGTCCATGGCAACCAAATAGCGTCCCTTTACGTCAAAAGTGGTTTTTGATCAGCTAGAAAACACTGATAGTAAATAAGAATCATTTGCAGAATTGAGTGATACTGATTTGTGGGGAAATTCGTCATCAGACACTGAAACAGCGACAATTCTGAAAATGAGCAAATTTCTGTGTTTTTGATTTGATTACATTATTGAATACATTTTATTACTATTATGTTATTATTTTTGATAATTATTTATAGTTATTTATTATATTATAATTTATGATTTCGTGTTTCAAACTCTATCATACCCGGGATGTCTACTAGACTCTTGTTTGGACAGATTTGAGTTATTCCTAATAATTACAGGCCTACAATATAAAAAGCCAAATTTCTATGCAAAACAATGTACCACTTTTAAACGCATAAATCTGACATAATCAACCTGCCAGGGAGGTTAAATACCATGAAAATAAAGCTCTAAAACATGGTAACATTTTCATATGGGTACTGTGTTCCATGTCCATGAAATTGTCATGCAAAGTGTGACAGTGCTGAAAGCTGAAAATTGGTCTGGGCAGAAAGGGGGTGAAAGTGCCTAGTATTTAAGTGGATCTGCATTGCTGGACTATGTGATTGATGATGGATGTACATAATGGGACTTTTTTTTTTAAAAAAAAGGACTTTTATGTGTACATTATTATTATTATTATTATACAAGATTTATATAGCGCCGACAGTTTGCGCAGCGCTTTACAATATTAGGGCAGACAGTACAAATTACAATACAATTCAAAACAGGAGGAATCAGAGGACCCTGCTCGTTAGAGCTTACAATCTAGGAGACATGTTTTTATCTACTGTTTATTTTTTTGGTGAATGAGTAGGATTTCTATGTACTACTTACTGATTCACGGTTGGGGCAGTATCTGTGTTCCCCCTTACTGGGGCTTCCTGATCCTGATAAACCCCCTGCCTGCTGGTCCCTATGGTCACTGGGCCAGGATAGTGAGGAGGAAGGCCTTGTCCTCATCAAAATAGGACAAGTTGGTTTGCTCGGGAGATCTCCCTTGCAAAGATACTCCCTTTAAGACCATGTGACCAGGTTTGGTTCAGGGGGAGGGACACATGCTTGTTCCACCTTTTTCTGGACAGCCAGACAGCCAGGTATGAGTTATGGGGCAGGGAAACCCAAACTGTTTGTTTAAACTATTCTGGCTGCTTTGTTTAAATAGCTTGAGATTCCTGGCCAATAATTGAATTAGGCTGAATTACATCACTGGTTGCTAAGGATGTGGTGTGTGCCTTTCAAGAATAACCTGGGCAGGGTAACTTTATGTTTATTAGGACCTTTTAAAAACATTCAGGACATACAAATAACTGTAGGAGATCAAATAACTTTATTAAATGTATAATTTGTGTTAACAGTTTAAGTGAACATCTACAGGAACTTTGGAAGAACTGAGAGATGTTATATGGTAATATGATGGTAATATTCATTTTTATTTTTCATCATTACCAAGGCAAGAGAAAGTGGAAGAAGCTTCCTCTTTGATTATATAGCTCATCATGTAAGCTGCTGGGATGCATAGTTAACTAGAAGCCATATTTGTTCTTAGTTTTTGTGCTTTAACTTGGATAAACAGCGATTAATAGAGATAAACAAATAAGCTTGCTCAGGTTCAAGATTCAAAATTATATATTTGTTTGGTATTAAAAAACATTGAAATTTTTGCTCACACCACTTGACTATGGATCTAGATCAGGGGTGTCCAACCTGTATGCCAAGATGGCTATAAATGCTGCCCAATACAAAATCATAAAATAACTTTAAATTGTTGTTTTTTGGTGAGATTTTTGTAAAAATGCATTTAAACTTAGGCCCCTTTCACACTGGGGCATTTTTCAGGTGCTTTTGCGCTAATAATAATAGCGCCCTTATAGCGTCTGAAATACACCACCCCATCCAACCCAGTGTGAAAGCTTGAGTGCTTTCACATTGGAGCGGTACCCTTGCAGGACGTTACAAAAAGTTCTGCAAGCAGCATCTTTGGGGTGGGTTTCTATGCACAGCCGCACCAGATTTTGCACGCTCCAATCTTAGTAAATAAACCCCAATGTTTCTTCACTAAACTTTTATAAGTTTTATCTTCCCAAAGAAAAATATGCCACTTTTCACAATCACGCCTTGTTCATGTCATCAGTTTTCAGCAGCTCCTATATTGGTGAGCAACTATTTTCAAGGAAGAAGCAAACAAAGGGCAAAATTAGAACCAAAATATTTGATGAGCACCTTGAAATTACATTGAGAATTGCTACTACATCCATCAAACCAGATATTGATCAATCAGTTTATCAAAACCAGTGTCAAATATCACACTAGTTTTATGTTGCCCTCCTTTACTTTTATCATAAAAAATATGAAAAAAAAAACTTATATTATTCAGATAGGTACATTTATATTTATATCAGTGAGCATTAACTTTTTCTGTTCATCAGCTATTCTAAAGCCCCGTACACACTAGTAGTTTTTTTTTTTTCGTTCAGGAGGAGCCACTGTACTAGCAGTCAGGAGACCATTTTTGGTCATGCCTCTTTGACAGAAGCTGGCCGAACAGCCGTCATTTGTCAGAACGACTCTAGTACACAGGGGCCGAATATGCCTGATATTTCGCCCCTGTGTACTGGGCTTTAAGGATGGGCCGAACAATCCCCTGTTCGGTTCGCACCAGAACTTTTGAACATCACAAAAGTTTGGAACCTAATAACGAACCCCATTGAAGTCTATGGGAACCTGAACTGTAAAAATCAAAAGTGCCCATTTTGAAGGCTTGTATGTAAGTAATTGGGCATACAATGCTTATGGGGGTCCAGGTACTGCCCTGGGGGACATGAATCAATGAAAACAAAGTTTGTAAAAAAAAGCATCATTTTTAAATGAGCAGTGATTTATTGATGCTTAAAGTGGATGTAAACCCGAAAAAAAAATGTAATTAATAATTCTGCCTGGTAGAGTGTAGCATGTCATATCATCTGTGCCTAGTCTTGCCACAAAGAGTTAATCCAACTGTGAGTAATGAGCTTTTTTCAGGAAGAGAAAGTCAGACTAACAGGGAAATACACAGTCGTTCCGGCCCTTGCTCTGTGAGTGACAAGCAATTTGCTTATCTCCTTCACACAGCAGAGAAAGTTTTACACCCCTCCTCCCTCCCTCCTTAATGCCTCAGTATAAAGGTGGGTGGGGAGGCTTGTGACATCACAACTCCACCCACCAAACTCCAGCAAACACAGACACCCTCTGATTTCAGAGTTTTACAGAGCTGCTAGTGCTTACAGGAAGGACATTTGCAAGGTAGGGATAGATGCAGGAGGCTTGCATGTATATATACATTAATACTGTGTAATTAGTTTATACTTAGTGGGTGGTGAGTTTACATCCACTTTAAAGTGTAAGCATAAAAATGAAAAAAAATCTTTCAATGTAGTGCCTGGGGGGTCCCCTTAGTCTACCTGTTGCACATCTGTACTGTGTATAGAAGCTGCTACTGCAGCAATAATTGCATTTATAAAGCCAAAAAATGAAATTTTCCCTGCAAGCTTTCTTTATTTTGTAAGCAACAACTTGGGGAGCCAGGTTGTATGATGAGGCCACAATGTAGTGCACTGGGAACAAGATTAGAGATTTTTGGATACATTCTGGTTTCTCTTCCACAGACTTTGGATAGAAGTAACAGGTGTGGAAAAATTGGGCTTTGGATGTCGGTGGTGCCTTCACACCATAACCCAATAAGAGGTACTCTTGATGAGAGCAAGAATTGGCCTTGCTGTAAAAAATTTAAATGATATGCACCTGTCAAACAGGTGCAGAAAAAATGGTCTTTGGGTGTTGGTGGCACCTTCACTTCATAACCCTATTGAGGTACTCTTGATGAAAGCAAGAATTGGCCATGCTGTCAAAATATTAAATGATATGCACGTGTCAAACAGGTGCAGAAAAATGGGTCTTTGGATGTCAGTGGCGCCTTCACATTGTAACCCTATAAAGGTACTCTTGATGAAAGCAATAATTAGCCTTCTTGTCAAAAATTTAAATGATATGCACCTGTCAAACAGGTATGGAAAAATTGGTCTTTAGGTGTTAATTGTGCCCATGAACCCTACACCAAAAACATTCTTCCAGTTGAAATCAACACCCACAACACTAGGCAGCCAAGAAGTCCTGCAGAGATTCCACATCCCAAAAACACTTAATCAGCGACATCTGCATCAGGGACTTCATAGCTGCTGGTAATCCAGAACAAATTCATTTTGATAAATGTCCGAAAGTCCACGGAGTCTGTGGACAGACATGTTCTAACATCAGTAACAAAACCTCCAGCAGCACTGAATGCCGTTTGGAAAGCATGCTGGATGCAGGGCAGCCCAGCAGGTAAGTTGCATACTGGAAAGCAAAAAAACAAGACAGCGCAGGAGGTTGTCTTAAAAAGAACCATATGAAAAGCCAGTCTGGTATGAAAGAATTTCCAAGTATAATATATATAAAAGCAATGCTTTATTGCATATACAAAGTTATAAAATATACAAAGACCACAAGTGGAACATTGATCAGAGAACCACCACCCATGACAACATTGTCACTGAAAGTTTAAAAACAAAGGCCCCCGCACAACCACAACATGCTCAAAAGATAGTCCTCCGGGCGCATCAATAAAATGAACCTCAGTGACCCTGTGCATGTGTCAAGTATAAGGCATACATATAATCACCATGGCAGACAAACATTGATTCAAATAGATCCCCTGGTATATAGGGGTAAGTAGGATGTCCGTGGGTAAACACCTGACAGACGCTCTCGGCTATAGGATCCGACTGTAAGTGAATGCCAGAATGCTAGAAATACCAAGTATAATGCCGGTAGAAACAGTCAAATGTACATATAGCCAGAATTATAACCAGCGCCCGATCTGCATGATGATAGCAAAACCCTATGGTGGACTACAGGCAGATCGGCCACATGTCAGGGTTATGTTAGGCACCGGGTTCTAGGTCTGCTGATGATAGCAAAAACAGGAGCGGTCCGCTACAGACAGACCTGCCATTCGCATGCTTAGCCAGACCAGGGATGCAGTGTGTAGTGTGGACACAGACCATACCCTTGAGGGGGAGGAGGAGTGGGAAAGATGGGAGTGTGAGGATAACCCACCTATCCAACTGCATATGTGTCCTCGTCACGCACCTCGTGTGCCTCTGCTACGATCACTACATCTCAGATGAGCTGCGCGAGTATTCAGGTTGCTTGGTCAGCCGCCATGTGTTTCCAGCAGCTTTCAAGTGGCATGTCGTAGGTGTCCAGTCCGGTGTAGCACATAGAGGGCTGCCTTGTCATGGGATCCCGGCGGATGATCATAGCACCATTGCAGGCGTGCAGAGGCTAGGACAGCACACCGTCAACGCGTTTCGCTCGTCACGCCAGCTTCGTCAGGACTAGCGCCCCCTGGTGGACGGAGGTGTTAAATACATCTCTACGTCCAACACTGGAAGAACCACAGGGGGCACTAAGGTTGTGCTGATGAGGTGTTTTTTTACATGCGTTTAGCCAGTCTTCTTTGATATGTAAAAGAGATCTGACAATTAAACACCTACATCTATGAAAAAGTACAAAAACATGTTTGGAAGAATTATAGAAACAAACAGTCACAGAACGGGCACAATAAATGCATGTGTTTTCATATATATTATACTTGGAAATTCTTTCATACCAGACTCCGGTGGCTTTTCATATGGGTCTTTGCTTTGCCATTAAGCCCCAGGTGATGCATATCCCTGAGTGAGTAGGTGTGAGCTCTCATGCTACATGCTTTTGGTACTTTTTTGTTTTCCTCTGTTTGTTTGTAAATTGCATACTGGGCAAGTTCTGGTCAGTGGTCTATTCTCATGACCCAGTAAGCCAGTGTATCAGCGACTGGAAAGTTCTCCATCACTGTTTTCACCCCTAGATAATCGTCCACCATGTGATTGATACAGAAGCTGCCAATGGTATGTGGAAGCTGACAGCCCTAGGTGGTGATCACTAAAAAAATTGTGAAATGCATCAGCTAGGCATCCGCCTTCTCCACCGCTCCTGTCTTGACCAACAGAAGCCTCAAAACTATGTTTTCCATGACACTGAAACCAACAGAGTCGGGAAAAGCGTTCAATAAACTCCTCTTTGAGGTGTCCTCAAGAGATTTCATCTTTTGCACTCTCTGTGGGGACAGGATGAGTTCTGAGATTTTACGCTTGTAACGGTGGTCAAGGAAGGTTGCCAACTTGAGGTCACTCAGGAATATAGTATCTGGAACTGCCTCCTCCCAGCCACATACTACTCCCAAGGGTTCTGGGGATGGAAAACCATCTCTTACTTTTTGATGTATGTCTTCCTCTGCTGCAATGCCTCCACAACTGCCAGAATCTTCTTCCTCCTCCTCCTCCTCTCTCTCCTCTTGTGTTTTCTATAGGATAGGAACAATGGTGTCTGCATAAAGTGGGCCTTGAGAGAAAAGGAAGTCTCCCTATTCCTCCCTCTGCTCTGCTTCGAGTGCCCTGTCCATAATGCCACGTAGAGTCTGCTTCAGCAGGAACACAACAGGGATTGTGTCACTGATTCATGCATTGTCATGGCTCACCATCCTTGTGGCCTCCTCAAATGGTGACATTACAGTGCATGCATCCTTTATTAGCAGCCATTGGCATGGGAAAAAAAACTGAGCCTGCCTTAGCCTGTCGTTGTGCCATACTCACACAGGTACTCGTTGACGGCCCTCTGCTGCATGTGCAGCCACTGCAGCATTGCCAAAGCCGAGTTCCACCCAGTGGGCATGTCACAAATCAGGAGGTTTACAGGCAGATGGACTTCCCACTGAATTTCAGCCAACCGAGCACTGGCTGAATATGAGCGCTTAAAATGCCTACAGACTATTCTGGCCTATTTTAGTAGATCTTCCCACCCTGGGCACCTATTTAGGAAATGCTGTATTACCAAATTGAGGACATCTGCCAGGCATGGCACATGTGTCAACTTTCCCTGTCTAAGGGCAGACAGGAGGTTTGTGCCACTATTGCACACCACTATTCCTGGCTCCAGCTGGTGTGGCGTGAACCACCTCTGAGTCTGCCCCTGTAGAGCAGCAAGAATCTCTGCTCCGGTGTGGTTCCTGTCCCCTAGACACACCAGCTGAAGCACTGTATGGCACCTTTTAGCCTGACTCGTTGAACAGTCCCATGAACACTTTTGGGGTACTTGGGGTTCATAGGACAATTCAGCAGAGGAGGGCATGAAGGAGGAGGAGGGGGTAGAGCTGACAAATCCTGTATCATCCCCAGCTGTAAGGAGATGTGGGGGCACAACAAGCTGCAACACTGAACCTTATCCTGCATCCTTCCGAGTTGCAAGCAGAGTTATGGAGTGTGCTGTGAAATATATCGTCCCTGACCGTGCTTGCTGGACTGCATGTCAGCAGTAACATGGACTTTGCAGCTGACTGCCTTGCCCAATGATGCCACAACGTTGCCTTACATGTGATGGTACAGAGCTGGAATGGTCTTACATGAAAAAAATAGCGACTGGGAATCTGCCATTGTGGTACAGCACAATCTGCAAATTCATGGAAGGGGCAGAATCCACTAGCGCCAGCAGCTTTGACAAGCTTGCATTTAGACGCTGGGCATGTGGGTGGCAGTGACTGTATTTTGTTTTCCACTGCAGCAGATGGGGCAGAGAAATTTGCTGGCTATAGGCTACAGTTGGTAGTGTGCTGCTGGCAGATGTGCTGCAAGGACCTGGGACACCCTGCACTATACCATCATCCCTGTCAGTGGAGGCTGCTGAGAGGTCATGATGTATAGCGGGGGCAGACTGAGGTGAGTAAGGAGAAGGAAGAGATTTGCGTCCTTTTGTGTGGCTTTTAGGTGCTCTTGCCAACAGGCTGAGTGGTGGGAGGTTAAATGCCTTGTCAAGCATGTGGTACCCAGATGGATAGTGTTTTTGCCATGCTTGATGTGCTTGAGACAAAGTTTGCAAATTGCAACAATGCGGTCGACTGCACATGTGCTAAAAAAGGCCCAGATAGCTGAGCTGTGGGAAGTGGGCCGGGAGATAACAGCTCCACAATGTGATGGAATAGGGTGGCTGCTCTCTACTCTTCCATGATGGCTACCTTGTTGGGGTTGTGCCTCACCCTCACTTTCCTCCTCTGCTCTATCTTCCTCAACCTCAGAACCAACATCTGAATCAAGTAATGGCAGTGCATTGTCAAGGAGCAAGTAGATGATGCTGTGTTCAAATTACTCAGCTGACTCCTCCATGCCTGATGCTGGAGCTATGGCAGGAATAGCTATGGACAAGGAGGCAGGTTTAGCCACTCTGGCAGCCGCAGTGGACTGCACACTAGTCTCTGCTTGGGTTACAGAGGATGAGGAGGATGAGGATGGTTTAGCATGCCAATTCACCACATCCTCTGGATGCTGTGGCTAGATAATATAGGCAACATCACTAAACAGAGGAAATGATGCCCTGCCTGAGGACTGACCACGTCCACCTTTGCCTGTGGACATATACTCTGCTGGCCCCCTCACAGTGCCATGGGTATGTCTGCCTCTCCTTGTTGTCCTCCCAGACATGATGGGGGGTGCTTATTAACAAAATGTAATAAAGATGTGGAAATGTGTATGTGGATGCTCTTTAATGGAAAGTGGTGTTTGGTGCACTTTAACCACTTAAGGACTGAGCCTCTTTTTGAGAGTCGGTGTTTACAAGTTAAAATCATTTTTTTTTGCTATAAAATGAATTAGAACCCCCAAACATTAAATATATTTTTTCTAATAAAATGGCGGTCGTTGCAATACTTTATGTCACACAGTATTTGCACAGAGGTCTTACAAGTGCAATTTCTTTTTTGAGTTAAAACATAAGACAACAGTAAAGTTAGCTCAATTTTTTCCATATTGTGAAAGATAATGTTATGCAGAGTAAATTTATACCCAACATGTCATGCTTCAAAATTGCGCCAGCTCATGGAATGGCGAACTTTGGCACTTAAAAATCTCCATCGGCGACGTTTAAAAATTCCTACAGGTTACCAGTTATGAGTTACAGAGTAGGTACAGAGCTAAAATGATTGCTCTTGCTCTAACAATCCCGGCGATACCTCACATGTGTGGTTTGAACACCATTTTCATATGCAGATGGGACTTATCCCATCTGTATCTATATTCGGTCCTGCGTGTGAGCTCGGCGGGACAGGGAGCTTTAATTTTTTTTTCTTATTTATTTTATTTTACATTTTTACACTGTCATTTAAAAAAAAAAAAAATGATCACTTTTATTCCTATTACAAGAAATGCAAACATTTCTTGTAATAGAAAATAAGCATGCCAGGATCTCTTAAATAGGAGATCTGGGGTCAAAAAGACCTCAGATCTCATATTTACACTTAAATGCAATAAAAAAAAAATAAATAAATAACATGACATTTGAAAAAAAAAGTCCTCTTTAACCACTTCAGCCCCAGAAGGATTCCCCCTTTAGGACCAGAGCACTTTAGGACCAAAGCACTGTGTCACTTTAACTGACAATTGCGCGGTCATGCAAGGTTGTACCCAAACAAAATTAATGTCCTTTTTTTTTCCCAAATAGAGCTTTCTTTTGGTGGTATTTGATCACCTCTACGGTTTTATTTTTGCGCTATAAACAAAGAGCAACAATTTTGCAAAAGAAACCAAAACAATATTTCTTACTTTTTGCTATAATACATATCCCAAAAAAATATAAAAAAATGAATTTATTGATTTTTAGCCGATATATATACTTCTACATATTTTTGGTAAAAAAAAATTGCAATCGGCGTATATTGATTGGTTTGGGCAAAAGTTGCAGCGTTTACGAACGATGGGAATTAATTTATGGGGTTTTGATTTTTTTTTTTTAATTTTTTACTAGTAATGGTGGTGATCTGCGATTTTCAGCAGGACTGCAACACTGTGGTGGTCATGTTGGACAATTTTGACACTTTTTTGGGATCATTGGCATGTATACAGCGATCAGTGCTATGAAAATGCACTTATTACTGTATAAATGTCACTAGCAGGGAAGGGGTTAACAGTAGGGGCGCTCTAGGTGTTAACTGTGTTCCCTGGGATGTGTTACTGTGTGCGGGCTGGGCTGAGTGGGGGAGGAGAATGATCACGGCTCCCATATACAGGGAGCCTACGATCACACTCCTTCGCCCCTCTCACAACGGAGATCCATTGTTTACATACACGGACCACCGTCCTGTCACTGTGGGGGAACGTTTGGACGTCGTGTCCACCCTACCCGCTCTCTGGCTCCCAGTAACACAGTGAGCGCACGAGCGCGCCTCTGGCAGCGAACACGCGCTCACAATCCGCAATCTCACAGTCGCCATCAGGTGACGGCGGTTTGCGATAACAAGCCAAGTTGCCGCCGTCAAGCCATGGCGGGCAGTTGACAACTGGTTAAGAGCTATGGGCGGAAGTGACGTTTGACATTGCTTCTGCCCTGTAATACTATGGCGCCAAGTGGGCTGCATTTTCCGCTCACTCGGCTCACAGGCATTGCGGCAACAAGATTGGATCCTCTCTGCTGACTGGAGAATGGTGGGAGGGGGGCCTCTCCCACCCCCAATAAAAGTGATCTCGTGGGGAATCCACCACATAGACCACTTTTATCCGAAAGAGGACCGCCCATCGTTCAAAAAAATACCGGGGTTATGGTAACTATCTGCTACCATAGCAAAGGTATTCAACGGCAAATCACCGCCATATAATGATGGCGGGCAGTCTGGAAATGGCTAACTTGAGTACTCACTACACAGATACAATATAATATACTGCAGTAAAACTGCACTGATGCACTGCAATATACTGTGACAAACGTGCAGTAATGCACAGAAATATACTGCATAAACATGCTCTAAGGCACTGATTTGTATGGCATTAAACTTGCAGTAGAGCACTGAAATATACTGCATTAAACTTGCAGTAGCGCACTGAAATGTAATGCATTAAACATGGACTAACACGCAGAAATGAACTGTGTTAAACGGCATGTAATGCACTGAAATATACAGCGTTAAACTTGCTGTAACGCACTGAACTATACTGCATTAAACGGAAGGTAAACACACTGAAATATACAGCTTTAAACTTGCAGTAACGCATTGAAATATACTGCGTTAAATGTGCACTAATGCACAGCAATAAACTGTGTTAAAAGGCACGTTATGCACTGAAATATATGATGTTAATTTTGCAGTAATGCACTGAACTATACTGCGTTAAACGGAAGGTAACGCACTGAAATATACAGCATTAAACTTGCAGTGATGCACTGAACTATACCTCATTAAATGTAAGGTAACACACTGAAATATACGGTATTAAACTTACAGTACCGGACTGAAATATATGACATGAAACTTGCAATAATGCACCAAAATATACGGTGTTAAACTTGCAGTAACGCACTGAACTATACTGCTTGAAACGGAAGGTAATGCTCTGAAATATACGGCGTTAAACTTGCAGTAATGCTCTGACATTTATGGCGTCAAACTTACAGCAGTGCACTGAACTATATTGCGTTAAATGGAAGGTAACACACTTAAATATACGGCGCTAAACTTGCAGTTACGCACTGAACTATACTGCGTTAATTGGAAGGTAACACACTCAAATATACTGCGTTAAACTTGCAGTGATGCAATGAAATATACTATGTTAATCGTGCACTAACGCACTGAAATATACAGTATGGCGCTAAACTTGCAGTAACACACTGAAATATACTGCATTAAACGTGCACTAATGCACAGGATTAAACTGTGTTAAAGGGCAATTAATGCACTGAAATATAGGGCATTAAACCTGCAGTAATGCACTGAAATATACAACATTAAACTTGCAGTAACACACTGAACTATACTGCGTTAAACGGATGGTAACACACTGAAATATGCAGCGTTAAACTTGCAGCAACACACAACTATACTGCATTAAACGGAAGGTAACGCACTGAAATATTCAGCGTTCATGCCCTATCTGTATCCAGAGCAAGACTGCGAGAAGCAGGGCTTGGGGCCTGTTAAAACCATTGCCTGTTCCTGACAGACCATGGAGAATGATATCTATGGACTTTATAGTGGAGCTTTCACCCTCTGAGGGGTGCACGGTGATCTTTGTAGTCGTGGACCGGCTGTCCAAGATGGCCCCTTCTTGCCCTCAAAGAGTACCCCATCAGCCATGGAAACTGCCCGTGTATTTGTAAAGGAGATTGTGAGGTTGCATGGGGTCCCTGCCAACAATTTACTTCATGCTTCTGGAAAGTTTTATGTGAGATTCTGAAGGTGGAATTAACCTCATCATTGGCATATCACCCCCAAACGAATGGGCAGACTGAAAGAACCAAACACTCAAACAATACATTCATTGCTTTACATTCTTTGTCCAGGATGATTGAGTGTCTCTACTGCCGCTGGCAGAGTTTGCGTATAACAACACAAGCACTCAGCCATGGGACAATCCCCCTTCTTTGCTAAACTATGGATTCCATTTGTCATTTCTGCCTGACTTCGTTCCCGAGTCCACAGTTCCAGCAGTCCAGAACACTGTGGATTTTCTTCACTGTGTAATCACAAGATCCTACAGGAAGCAGTGGCAAAGGCTCAGGCGGATAACAAAAAGGCGTTTGATAAGAGAAGAGGTTAACTGAACTTACAGCCTGACAATCAGGTATGGCTCTCTACTACTAACCTTCAGTTAGCATGCCAATCAAAGAAGCTGGCGCCCAAGTTTATCGGACCGTTTCCATTGAAGAGAATGATTAACGAGGTATCGTATCAACTTTCTTTACCTGACTCTTTCCGAATTCAACCTGTATTCCATGTTTCATTGCTAAAACCTGCAGTACCAGATCCCTTTGCTGACGGAGGGTCCAGACAACCAGAACCTATCTTGATTAATGGTAATGAGAAGTTTGAAATGGAGGCTATCGTAGATTGCAGGAAGAGACAAAACCAGGTACAATTCTTAATTAAATGGAAAGGGTACGGTCCAGAGGACAACTTCTGGGAACCCAAATGCAATGTCCATGAAAGTAGGTTAGTTCGGACGTTTTTACATGCTCACCCATAAAAAAGGGCTCAGCTAGGCATCAGGAGGCTGCCTCTTGGGAGGGGGCAATGTCAGAGAGGCACTGCAACGCCGCAGGCAAACGGGTTTGTGCGTATGCGTGCGCAGGTCTCTACAGGGATTCTTCAAGCTGGGCATCGGCTTGTGCGCAGGTGTGGCAGCACATGACGCACGCGCGCTCGCTAGCATGGCTTGTCACCAATGGCCCTTTAAAAGAACAGCAGCTGCACTTGTGCGGGACTGTCTGATCTACAGCTGTGCCCTGCAATTCCTGAATCATTTGCATCTGAAATACCCAGCTTGTCTGACCATCCTGCTTTCTCCAATCCTAACCTCGGCTTGCCTGACCCTGCTTAAGAGACTATTACTGCCTGCTATCCTGTTGCCGATCTTTGCCTGTTCCCTGACCATTCTCTGCCTGCTGTCTGCTATATCTGATTACCTGTGTTTGACCTGGCTTGTCTTACTCTGCTCCAGTCTACTGCTGAACTACCTTCCTGTGCCCTGGACTGCTGACCAGCATCTGCTTCACCACTACCAGCTGTCATCCAGTCCATCTCATCCGGTGAACTTTCATCTGCCATCCAGCCCACCACTGCAGATTCCACAGGCACTCCTACCCCACTGTGCTCACACGACCACTGTCTCAACTTCAGTGGTTCTTGAGCCAAAGTTGTATGAGAGGTCTCTTCCTACGAAAGTCAGGCTCTTCGACAAGGTACATGACAAACGCACTGAAATATACTGAAATATAAACTTGCAGTAACGCAATGAAATATATTATGTTAGTTGTGCACTAACGCTCTGAAATATATGGCACTAAACTTGCAGTGATGCAATGAAATATACTGTGTTAAACGGTCACTACACTCACACTGGCTAAGCTGTCCCTAGATTCACACTAATGTAAAGATGAATGGTGGTCACTACACTCACACTGACTGAACCATCCCTAGATTCACACTAATGTAAAGATGAATGGTTGTCACTCACACAGACTGAATGATCCCTAGATTCACAATAATGTAAAGATGAATGGTGGTCACGATTCACCACACTCATACTGAACTATCCCTAAATTCACACTAAACTGCAATTCTACACTGACAATAGAATCACAATAGCACGCTATAGCACACTAAGGCTGGGTTCACACTATCCTACAAAAAAACGGTCCTACTTTGATCCTACACTGCTGTGCGATTTACGGTCCTACATAGGGTCAAAGTCGGACCGTTTGTCTGTGAACAGGGATCCGACTTTGATCCCGACAATGCCAGGCACTTTGTGCTCTGGGGATCTTGAAGGGGAACTCCACGCCAAATTTAAAAAAAAAACTGGCATGGGGTCCCCCTCCAGGAGCATACCATGCCCTTTGGTCTGGTACGGGTTTTAAGGGAAACCCCACGCCAAAAAAAAACAGCGTGGGGTCCCCCCCCAAAATCCATACCAAACCCTTATCCGAGCACGCAACCCGGCAGGCCAGGAAAGGGGGTGGGGACGAGCGAGCGGCCCCCTCCCTCCTGGACCATACCAGGCCGCGGGCCCTCAACATGGGGAGTATGGGTGCTTTGGGGCAGGGGGGGCACTGCGCCCCCACCCCAAAGCACCTTGTCCCCATGTTGATGAGGATAAGGGCCTCTTCCCGACAACCCTGGCCGGTGGTTGTCGGGGTCTGCGGGCAGGGACTCATCGGAATCTGGAAGCCCCCTTTAACAAGGGGGCCCCCAGATGCCGGCCCCCCACCCTATGTAAATGAGTATGGGGTACATCGTACCCCTACCCATTTACCTGGAAAGAGATATGTACACAAAAAAACCACACAGCTTTTTAAAATATTTTATTAAATCAGCTCCGGTGGTCTTCTCCCCTCTCCGGTGTCTTCCTTTCTTCGGCTCTTTTGCGGGGGCCTTTCATCTTCTGAGGGGTCTTTTCTTCTCCTCTGTGGCATCTTCTGCTCTTTTGCCGGTCTTCTCCGCTGTCCTCTTCCCTCTCTTCTTCTTCTTCCCATATTGACACGACGCGTTCTCCTTCACGAATGCCCTCGCCGCGCTGTGCCTTATATTGGCATGGGGCGTGGCCACCAGATGACATCACCTGGAGGCCCCGCCCCACATGATGTCACAGCTCCACCCCCAGGATGTGACCTCATATGGGGTGGGGCCTCCAGGTGATGTCATCTGGTGGCCATGCCCCATGCCAATATAAGGCACAGCACAGAGCGGCAAGGGCATTCGTGAAGGAGAACGCGTTGTGTCAACATGGGAAGAAGAAGAAGAAAAGAAGAAGAAGAAGAAGAAGAGAGGGAAGAGGACAGCGGAGAAGACCGGCAAAAGAGCAGAAGACGCCGCAGAGGAGAAGAAAAGACCCCTCAGAAGATGAAAGACCCCCGCAAAAGAGCCGAAGAAAAGAAGACACCAGAGAGGGGAGAAGACCACCGGAGCTGATTTAATAAAATATTTTAAAAAGCTGTGTGTTTTTTTTGTGTACATATTTCTTTCCAGGTAAATGAGTAGGGGTACGATGTACCCCATACTCATTTACATAGGGTGGGGG
>BLSH010189817.1:44875-56408 GCA_018402905.1 Glandirana rugosa
CTGCCGCTGTTCCACCGAGAGGACCCGTTTGGCGGCAGTAAACTGCCGCCGACGGTCTAACGCGTGACACAGGCCCCTCCCGGTCCCTCGCCCACACCGCCTGAGCTACGATGGGCGCTACGGGTGGGCTTCACTTTCTTGCCTCCAGGCACATTCATTTGTGCCTGGAGGCTAGACAATCTCCCCCTTCCCTCACTAGTGTCGGAAGGAGATGTACCTTCGACACTAGTGAGGGGAGGGGGACGGTCAGTTTGTGATTCTGTCAATCTTGTGCGGGTCCCTTGTATCAATTGTGAATCTCGCAGGGGACGTCCAATGGAAGGCTGTGATCACTCCCTTCCCCCTCTAACAGATCGGAGGTCCGTGTTTACTTACACGGACCTCCGTTCTTTCACTTCGGGTGGGCATCGCGGGTAGCATCGAGTCCGCCACACCCGCTCCCTGGCCCTCCCCGGACACAGTGCGCAATCTGGCAGCCGCCGTCAAATGACGGCGGTTTGCCCAGGAGAGCCACCTTGTCGCCGTCAACCTGCGGTTGACGGTCGGCAAGTGGTTAAAATAAGTTTTAACAGCAGGGCCCATTCTAGCCCCAATAAGAGTAACTGTGAGGGGTTACAGTGTTCTGGCACCACCAACACCCAAAGCCCAATTTTTCTGCACCTGTTTAACTGGTTTGACATGTAATTTCAATTTTTAAACCAATTTTTAACAGCAGGGGCTGTTCCTGTGCCCAAGAAGAGTATCTGTGAGGGGTTACAGTGTTCTGGCACCACCAACACCCAAGGCCCAATTGTTCTGCACCTGTTTCTAAGGGCATGTAATTACAATTTTTAAATAGATTTTTAACAGCAGGGCCTATTCCTGCACCCAAGAAGAGCAACTGTGAGGGGTTACAGTTTTCTGGCACCATCAACACTCAAGGCCCAATTTTTCTGCACCTCTTTGACTGGGGCATGTAATTACAATGTATTACTAATTGTTTACAGCAGGGCCTGTTCCTGCACCCAACAAGAGTAACTGTGAAGGGTTACAGTGTTCAGGCACCACTAACACCCAAGGCCCAATTTTCTGCACCTGTTTGACAGGGGCATGTAATAACAATTTTTTTTACTAATTGTTTACAGCAGGGCCCATTCCTGTGCCCAACAAGAGTAACTGTGAGGGGTTACAGTGTTCTGGCACCACCAACACCCAAGGCCCAATTTTTCTGCACCTGTTTGACTGGGGTATGTAATTACAATTTTTATAATCATTTTTTAACAGCAGGGCCAATTCATGCGTCCAAGAAGAGTAACTGTGAGGGGTTACAGTGTTCTGGCATCACCAACACCCAAGGCCCAATTTTTCTGCAGCTGTTTGACTGGGGCATGTAATTACAATTTTTAAAATGATTTTTAACAGCAGGGCCTGTTCATGCACCACAGAAGAGCAACTGTGAGGGGTTACAGTGTTCTGGCACCATCAACACTCAAGGCCCAATTTTTCTGCACCTTTTTGACTGGGGCATGTAATAACAATTTATTACTAATAGTTTATAGCAGTGCCTGTTCCTGTGCCCAACAAGAGTAACTGTGAGGGGTTACAGTGTTCAGGCACTACTAACACCCAAGGCCCAATTTTCTGCACCTGTTTGACAGGGGCATTTAATTACAATTTTTTTACTAATTGCTTACAGCAGGGCCCGTTCCTGCACCCAACAAGAGTAACTGTGAGGGGGTACAGTGTTCAGGCACCATCAACACCCAAGGCCCAATTTTTCTGCACCTGTTTGACAGGGGCATGTAATTACAATTTTATATAGTGTAGTCCCCGTAGTATATATAATACAGTTCGCAGTATATAGTGCAGTCCGTATAGCATATATAATGCATTGCAGAGTGTATAGTGCAGTCCGTATACGATATATAATGCAGTTTAGAGTATATAGTGCAGTCCACGTACTATACATAAGTATATAGTGCAGTTATTGTAGTATATATAATACAGTGAAGAATATGTAATACAGTCAGTGTAATATATATAACACAGTGTATTGAAGTGGTTAAGGGGAACCCTATGACAGAATTTAAAAAAAAATGGCATGGGTCCCCCCCAAAATCCATACCAGGCAATTTGGGTCAGGCATGGATTTTAAGGGGAACTCCACATCAAATTAAAAACAAAATTGATGTAGGGTCCCCCCAAAATCCATACCAGACCCTTATCCGATCATGCAACCTGGCAGGTCAGGATAGGGGGGGACGAGCGAGCGCTCCCCCTCCTGAACCATACCAGGCCACATGCCCTCAACATGGGGAGGGTACTTTGGGGTCCCCCAAAGCACCTTGCCTCCATGCTGATGGAGACAACGGCTTATTCCTGACCAACCCTGGGTTGTGGTTGTCGGTGTCTGCGGGCGGGTGGCTTATCGGAATCTGGAAGCCTCCTTTAACAAGGTAGCCCCCAGATTCCGCCCCCCCCCATGTGAATGGGTATCGGGTACATTGTACCTCTACCCATTCACCAAAAAGTGTCACAAAATAAAAACAACAATAGACAATTTTTGACAATTCCTTTATTGATAAAAAAAATGCCCCGTGGTGTATATCCACCATCAATCACGCTGTCCGATGGACCCAAAAAATAATACAAATTAAAAAGAGCATCCGCCTCTCTCAGAGGCTACTCGCCAAATGGGCTGCCTTCGGTTTGACAGCTCTTATATAGGCAAGGGTGGGGCCACCAGGTGACGTCAGAGGGGGCAGGGTCCTGGTGGCTCCGCCCTTGCCTATATAAGTGCTGTCAAACCCAAGACAGCTCATTTGGTGAGTAGCCTCTGAAAGAGGCGGATGCTCTTTTTATTTTTTATTATTTTTTGGGTCCATCGGGTGGCATGATTGATGGTGAATGTACACCGCAGGGCACTTTTTTAACCACTTCGCCACCAGGCCAATTCTGACACTTCTGTCCTACATGTAAAATCATAATTTTTTTGCTAGAAAATTACTCAGAACCCCCAAACATTATATATATATATATATATTTTTTTATCAGAGATCTTATGGAATAAAATGGTGGTCATTGCAACTTTTTATCTCACGCGGTATTTGTGCAGCAATTTTTCAAATGCGTTTTTTTTGGAAAAAAAATGTTTTCATGAATTAAAAAAAAAACAGAACAGTAAAGTTAGCCCATTTTTTATATATTGTGAAAGATGGTGCTATGCCGAGTAAATAGATACCCAACATGTCATGCTTTAAAATTGCGCCCACTCGTGAAATGGCGCCAAACTTTGGCACTTAAAAATCTCCATAGGCGACGCTTTAAAATGTTTTACTAGTTACATGATTACCCACCGCACCCAGGGACCTAGCGCACTAAAGGCAGCTCAAAGGCATTCCCCCGTGTGGCAGTTCTTCAGACAATGTGCTGACGACAAGACACGAGTGGTTTGCACGCTGTGCAATGAGAGACTGAAGCGAGGCATAAATGTTCTAAACCTGCGCACAACCTGCATGACCAGGCATCTAAATTCAAAGCACGAGCTGCAGTAGAATAAGTACCTCAAAATCCAAGAAAGGTCTCGGCCTTCTCCTGCTTCCTCTTCTGCTGCTGCCTCGGCCTCTTTCTCCACCTCTACAGTGCCAGTGACACCTGCCACCCAGCAACAGATCATGTGACAGCAACGCCACCATGTCCGCCACCATCCCCAAGCATTTCCACACGGTCCCATGGAAGCTTAAAGCTCTCCATCTCTTAAACACTGGAGATAAAGAGGAAGTACCCCCCTACCCAGCCACAATCCCTGGCCCTGAATGCCAGCATTTCAAAATTCTTGGCCTTTGAAATGCTGTCATTCCGTCTGATGGACACGGACAGTTTTAAAAACCTGATGGCGGTGGCTATCCCACAGTACGTGGTTCCCAGCTGCCACTACTTTTCCAGGCGAGCCATCCCTTCCCTGCACAAACAGGTCGGGGACGAGATCAAGTGTGCACTGTGCAACGCCATCTGTGGCAAGGTCCACATAACCACTGATACATGGACCAGTAAGCACGGGCAGGGATGCTATATCTCGCTAACTGCACACTGGGCAAATGTAGTGGGCCTGAGGCGGCAAGCCGTTTGGCGCATGTCCTTCCGCCACCGAGGATTGCAGGGTATTTCTCTTTGCCTCCTGTTGCCTCCTCCTACTGCGCTTCCTCCTTCTCCTCTACCACCTCCTCATCCGCTCAGCGTAACACCTTCACCACCAACTTCGGCACATCCAGGGGGAAACGACAGCAGGCTGTTTTAAAACTGATATGTTTGGGGGATAAACCCACACTGCGCAGCAGCTGTGGACAGGCATTGAACAACAGACCGATGAGTGGTTGTTGCCACTGAGCCTCAAGCCCGGCCATGTGATGTGCGATAATGGGTGAAATCTTGTAGACGCTCTGGGCCTAGCCGGTTTGACGCACATCCCTTGCCTGGCGCATGTGCTGAATTTGGTGGTGCAGAAATTTCTAAAAAACGACCCGGATATTTTCAGAGCTGCTGCAGAAAGTGCGGGTCGTCTGTGCGCACTTTTGGCATTCTCTCCCTGCTGCTGCTCGCCTGTCTGCGCTGCAGCGGAACTTCGGCCTTCCCGCTCACCGCCTCCTATGAGACGTGCCCACAAGGTGGAACTCCACCTTGCACATGCTGGAGAGACTGTGCGAGCAGCAGCAGGCAATAGTGGAGTTTCTGCTGCACCATGCACGAGTCAGTCGCTCTGCGGAACAGCACCACTTCATCACCAACGAGTGGGCCTCCATGCGAGACCTGTGTATCATATTGCGGTGTTTCGAGTACTCCACCAACATGGCCAGTGCCGATGGTGCTGTTCTCAGCGTTACTATACCACTTCTATGTCTCCGCAATGATGGAAGAGGATGTGTCACGGGAGGAAGAAGAGGAGGAAGAGGGGTCATTTCCACGGTTATCAGGCCAGTGATACACAAGTGGCTCAGAGGGTGGGTTCCTGCACCAGCATAGGCCAGGTAAAACATTTTCAAGCCAGGGCACAGTTCTGGAGGACGAGGAGGACGAGGAAGATGATGATGATGAGGAGGAGGAGGAACCGTGTTCACAGCAGGGTGGCACCCAACGCAGCTCGTGGGCATCACTGGAGCGTGGCTGGGGAGATATGGAGGACACAGAGGACAGCTTGTCTTTGCCTCTGGGCAGCCTGGCACACATGAGCGACTACATGCTGCAGTGCCTGCTCAACGACAGCTGAGTTACCCACATTTTAACTTGTGCTGATTACTGTGTGGCCACCCTGCTGGATCCCCGTTACAAGGACAATGTGCCGTCCTTAATTCCCTCACTGGAGCGTGATTAGAAGATGCGCGACTACAAGCGCACGCTGGTAGAGGCGCTGCTGAGGGCATTCCCAAATGACACAGGGGGCTCAGTGGAAGTACAAGGCGAAGGCGGAGGAGGAGAAAGAGGTCACCAACGCATCAGAAGGGAGGGTTAGCATGGCCAAAATGTGGAAAAGCTTTGTCAGCAGCACGCCACAACAAACAGCACAACCAGCTGATAGGCAACGTCTTAGCAGGAGGCAGCATTTCAGCAACATGGTGAAACAGTATGTGTGCACATGCCTACACTTACTGACTGATGGGTCTGCCCCATTCAACTTCTGGGTCTCCAAATTGGGCACATGGCCTGAGTTTGCCCTTTATGTCTTGGAGGTGCTGGCCTGCCCTGCAGCCAGTGTATTGTCTGAACATGTGTTTAGCGCGGCAGGGGGCGTTATCACAGACAAACGCAGCCGCCTGTGCACAGCCAACGTGGATAAGCTAACGTTTATTAAAATGAACCAGGCATGAATCCCACAAGACTTGTCTTTACCTTGTGCAGAATAGACATTTAGACCGGCCTCACACAGCCATTAGTATACTTGTTTTTTTTTTAATATGTCTCAATATTTTGGGAGCTACCCCAATTAAAAAAAAAACAAACAAACAATAAACAGTGTTGGCTACCTCCTCCTCCTCCTTCTCCTCCATCGCCACTTCCACCTACATCGCCACGGTCACTGCCTAGTCAACCTCTAGGCTCCTACTCCACATCCACCTTCTCCTCCCATTTTTATTTTTTATGTGATTTTAAGTTATTTCCCTATCCACATTTGTTTGCAGGGCACTTGTCCTACTGTTACCCCCATGTTGCTTCCTTTTGCAGCCCTCTAGCCCTTTCCAGGACTTTTTTACAGCCATTTTTGTGCCCAAACGTTCGGGTCACCATTGACTTCAATGGGGTTTGCGGTCCGGGGTCAAGTTCGGTACCGAACCCGAACTTTTCCACGAAGTTCGGCCGAACCCGATGAACCCAAACATCCAGGTGTCCGCTCAACTCTAATCCTTAGGTATGGTTATTTGCTAGATCTTATTAATGACATTTAGGACCTGGTCCCAGAAGATGGATATCTCTTGACAATTCCAAAGTCTGTGAAAAAGAGAGGGTCTAGTCATTGAACACCAAGGTCAAGATGTAAGAGAGGGATCCATTGAGCTGTGGCAAAATGGGAGATAAGCACTGTGGGCAATTTTGAATTGAGTCAGGTTTCAGAGATTATTAGTGAGATTATTAGTGAGTGGACTTTTTGGTAGCCCACAAGAATCTTTGCCGGTGCTTCCTGAATGTCCAGGATAGATGACCGTGGGTGAAAATGAAGCAGTGAATATTTGGAGGCCTGATGCTGAATGAGGCGGAAAGAAATCTCTGAGATCGAATAATGTCCCTTAGCCAGCAGCGTTTCTATGAAGGATGATGGACACTGATTTTGGCGTGGACCAAAGCAGGATTTGAGGTAGCTCTTTAGTTGATGATGATGGGACACTTAGGAGGGCGGTAGAGAATATTTATTAGCCAACTCTGAGAAGGGCTTAATGGAAACTTGAACTGGGTTGATAATTTGAAGAACAGTCTTCAGGACCATAGAGGACCATTGCGTGAAAGCCTGACTTTCTGTAGAGGGAGGGAATATGAGGTTGTCTGCTATTGGCAGGCAATGGGATATGCTGGAGGGTAAGCCCAGAAGCTTCATCACCTCCCTCCAGGCATAAGAGTATCTCTGATTATTAAATTGGTCCTTAAGGTAGAACGGATAGCTTGGAGTGAAGAACCGCCTGTAGGTTGAATGGGGTTACCAAGGCTCCCTCCAGCATATGGTTCGAATATTGAGAGTTTTCGGAAAGCCAGTCTAAAGCTTGTCTTAAAAGGCATGAGAGGTTGTAAAACCCAATGTTGGGTAGACCCGCCCTGCCCTCGCTCTTCAGGGGGGCAGAGTTTTTGAAGTGCTATTCTAGGTCTCTTGCCCTGCTAAATGAAAGTGAGCGAGGCAGTGTGGATTTTCTGAACATAAAAATGCTTGAGTAGTAGCAGGAGAGTCTGTAGGGGATAGAGTAGTCTAGCGAAGGAGACCATTTTAAAAAGATGACATCTCCCAAAGAGCGAGAGAGGGATGGGCCGCCCATGCTTCCAACTCCTGTACAATCTTGGAAATAATTGGAGGGTAGTTCAAGCTATACATTGACAAGGGTTCTCTACCTATACAGAGATCAAGATATGTTATATGGTGTTTTGCCACTAGAAATGGAGATGATTTTGTCCAAGCCACTGAGAGCTGTGGGTTTAAGGGCAATATTTTGCTTTTGTCAAAATTAATTCTTAGACCAGCGCAGGCTCTGAATGTCGTAATTAGGTCTTGTAAGTAGGTGATATCCAAAGAGGGGTTGGTTGATAAATGGAGGATGTCATTGGCAAAGAGTGTCGATCGAAAAGGTTTGGTTGCCGACCGTGACACCTCTGACCCCTGCTGTTGAGTTGAGAATTCTGGAAAGGGGTTCTATAGCAATGTTAAAGAGTAAGGGGGAGAGGGGGCACCCTAATACCCTAATATTTATTAGTCAACTCTGGGAAGAGCTTACTGGAACCTTGAACTGGGTTCCATTAAGCACCCGTGTATCTTTAGTCAATGATATGTCAGGGGACATAATGTTTGGGGTAATGAGGTGCACCATAGGGGATGAATACATCTTTCGGACAAAATCTATGATAGGGCCTGACATGCCAAAAGCTTCCATAACCATGAATACCCAGGAAAAGCTGATATTATCGAAGGCCTTTTTGGCATCAAGTGATCTAATAGCAGAATCATGGTCAGGGTGAGTCCTGGCATATTCAAGGGCTAGGAGAACCTTCCGAATGCTGACGGTAGCTGAGCGCCCCGGTATGAAGCCTAATTGCGTGGGGTGCAGACGCGCAATTGGAGACACCACTATCTTGGAAAGTATTTTAGCATTGACATTAATGAGGGAGATAGGCCTATAGGAGCCCGGGAGAAGGGGATCTTTACCTTTTTTAGCAATAACCTGAGGGTTAGTATGCCCCATCAGCCCAAATTGACTTGTAAATGTGTGCTAATGTTTCAGGGATGAATTCTGGTGTCAGTTTGTAAAAGTCTATGGACAGCCCATCTGGGCCAGGAGCCTCCCCCAGGCAAGAGATTCAATGGTTAAATGAATATCTTCAAGAGTTATGGGGGCGTTCAAGGTCTCAATCTGCTCGGGGGATAAGGTGAGAAGTTTGGTACTCACAAGCAGTTTGATCACCTCTTCCTTATCTATAGGGTCTTCAGAGTAGTGTGAGGTGTAGAAACTAGTGAGGAAGGTGCTAATCTCAGAGGGCAAGTTGACAACGTTGCCACCAGATTCTCTAAAATCTCCGATATGAGAGGGTGGATGGCGGCCAGAGCAGAGCCGTGATAAGAGCTTGCCTGCTTTGTTACCATTTCAGTGGAAAAAAAGAGCAGATTGCGATTGTCTAATGGTTTCCTGCTGCACGGACCAGTGTTCAAACGCACGTTTGGCTTGTTGCCAGGCAAGTATGTTGGCTGAGGAATGGGATGCTGATAAAGCCTGATGAGCTGTGCGAAGAGAGTCACTGGCCTGTATATATTTTAAACAAATTTGCTATTTGAGTTGCAAGGTGTAGGGAATGATGCGCCCTCTGAGAAAAGCTTTCCCTGCCTCCCAAAACAGGTTGGGTGAGGAGAGGTGTTCACTATTCGCAGCAATGTACTCGGCCCAACCATTATGTAGGGTCCTTTTCAGATCATAGTTATTGGCCAAATGTGAGGAGAAGCTCCAGACAGTAGATGACCGGGGTGCCGCAAATCCCGAGATCTGGATGCTTATGGGGGAGTGGTCCGAGATACCATATTCTCAATGGATGAAAAAGAGACCATGGAGAGTATGGCAGCTGAGCAAAAAAAATAATCAATGCGGGGAAAAGATTTGTCAGAGTGTGAAAAATAAGTGAATTCCATATCTGTAGGATGTGCGGTTAGCCATATGTCTGTGAGATGAAGCGCGGCTATCGTTTGAGCTAATGGCATGGGGTGTCTGCTAAGGAGGGACGTGTGGAATGACCGAATTAAAGTCACCGCCTAGCAGGTGTAGAGGTTCAGGGATTTGCAGGGCCCATGTCATAAAGTCTTGGGAAAATGGCTGCCCCGGGGAGTTAACAGCATACATGTTGGAGATGGCAATGTCGCGGTCAGCAAGCGTTTGATGATGG
Source organism: Glandirana rugosa (assembly GCA_018402905.1). NCBI lineage: Eukaryota > Metazoa > Chordata > Amphibia > Anura > Ranidae > Glandirana > Glandirana rugosa. Next base: position 54,470 of record BLSH010189817.1, read on the forward strand.
AGGGTAATCCTGCTCCCCTCTGAGTCTGCTTCAACAGAGAGTACCATAGGAGGGTGGTTTTTGTTGAGTAAGATGGCCACAACTTCTTTGCGCCCCACAGCTAGGGAACCGTAGACTTTACCTACCCATAGCTTGCAGAGCCTGGACAAATCATCCGCACCAAGATGTGTCTCCTGCAAGAGGGCCACATCAGCCCTCAGTCGTTTTCAGATGTCTCAAGATTTGCATATTGTTGGGGGAACGTAGCCCCTTAACATTCCACGAGATCACCTTCAGGTGATTCCCAACCTCTGGAGGAGCCATGGCTGTGTAGAAGAGAGAAGAAAAGGTATCTTGCACAGGGTCCAAGACACCGTAGTGGGACATAATGCGATGGCCCCCCCAGATCCGGAGTCATTGCATATACATAAGGTTCTTGAGGGACACAGAAGGACATAAACAGTAAAAGGAAACAGAACATCAAAGAACGAACATCATAAATCAGGAGGATAGGCCTCCCGGAACAACTCGGGGACTTCACTTTTTTCCCCATGGAGAACCCTTCCGCAGTGCTCCCACCATAGAATGGCTCCTATAACAGCCTGGTTATCATGCTATTCTGAGGGGAAAAAAGAGGGTCAGGGAGGGGGAGCGAAGGGGAAGGGATAGGAATATAGGGTGGGAGGTGGAGGGGAAGAAGGGGGGCTGGAAGGCAGGGGGGAGCCCTGCTGCACTGTAGGAAGTACAAGGCCGCCATATAGGGACCTTAAAACATCACAAAGTTAGTATCACATAGCATATTCAGTTCTGAACTAGCAAAAGGCTTAGAGCAATCTGGTCCACTGTTCAGGAGGACCAACGTAGTTACAACTCACAGTTCGCTGATTTGCGGCCACAATCCGTGCAATTGACAAAGATGTTCCGTTTGTGGGGAGAGTGACCAATGTGTAGATGTTAGCCAGTTTGACAGGACCTGGGATCAGCTGAGGGCAAAGTGATCATCAGGGAGACCAAAACGTACCCGTTTGTAGGGAGGTTTTTGAGGGCTTGATTGCTTGTTAGAGGAGAGAAACAATTTCCTAGGAAGGAGAGGTTCATCTGAGGTGGATGGGGTCTCCTGTTCCATGTCTGAGGGCTGTGAATTATTGATGTAATTTTCTACTTCCAGAGGGGAAGTGAAGGAAAGGCATTAGGTGGACTGAATGTACAGGATGGCAGGGTAGGCCAAGCTGAACTTAATATGGTGGTTGTGGAACATGGAACAGACAGCCAAAAAGGCCTTGTGTTTGTGCATGACTTCCATGGAGTAGTCAGCGAAACTTAGTAGTGGGCATTCTTCAATTGTCAGGTTGCGCACTTGGTGGAACTTTTAGAGAATGGCCTGCTTGTCTGTATAGTTGAGGTACTTCACAATCACTGGCTTGGGTCTGGATCATGATTCTGATGGCTGGCCTATTTGGTGGGCCCTCTCCACTATGCAGGGGGTGCGGAGTCCTAGTTGCTCAGGAATGGTAGTAGAGCAGATTACAGCCAAGGACGTGATGGACTCTGGCAAGCCAGCGATGCACAGATTGTTCCGCCTGGACTGATTTTCTAAATCGTCCACTTTCTCCTGAAGGTCTTTATGCACGGTAGAGAGCTTGGCAACAGCTGCAGACAAGGCTGTTGTGTCATCCTCTATGGAGTAGATGCGCTCCTCATTGTTATCAATTCTAGCAGACTGGAGCTGGAGTTCTCTGTGTAGTTGGTCTAGCCCTTTAAAGACTGCTTTGTCTACAGCCTCCATGACCATGGGGGTGAGGAGGGCCACTACTGCCTGGGCTATTCCAGCTGAGGAGGCAGGGTCTGGCTGGGTGGCTGCAGAGTGCTCTGGGTACCCTGAGGGCGGAGAGGAGGCCGTGTGTGCGCCTGCAGCACTGCTCTGTGTCACGATCACGGGCTCCATGTTGGCTGCAGCCTG
>BLSH010189845.1:28341-39752 GCA_018402905.1 Glandirana rugosa
GTGCAATAGGACGACCTGCAGTATACTACGGGTCAGTCCTATTGACTTGGTGAAGGACCGGCAGTAAGACGTATACCGTCATCCCTTCACCAATTTGCGTATACACGTAAGTCCACTCAATGCACATATGCGTTTAACCACTTCCCTACTGCCATATGCAGAATGACGGCCAGGAAGTGGTTCAGTTATCCTGACTGGGCATCATATGACGTCCAGCAGGATAACGTGGGGGCACGCATCACGGCGATCGGTGCTGTGGTGTGTCAGTCTGACCCACCGCATTACCGATCTCAGTAAAGAGCTTCCGTCAGAAGCTCTTTACCATGTGATCAGCTGTGACCAATCATGGCTAGTCACAGTGTAAACAGGAAGAGCTGTTCATTAGCTTTTCCTCTACTCGCATCTGCAGACGCCAGTAGTGGAGAGCCAATCGGCTGCTCTCCTGACAGGGGGATCTGTGCTGAGTGTTTATCAGTGCTGCCCCCCCCAGAATCCCCACCCTAGACCACCAGGGAGCCTGCCCAGGGACCATCAGGGAGCCCACTAGGACCACCAGGGAGAGCCCATCCAGGGAGACGACCAGGGAGCCAATCCTGACAACCAGGGAGCTAATCCTAGACCACTAAGGAACCCATCCTAGACCACCAGGCAAAAAAGTTGTTGGAGCTCTACTGTCTTTTCCAGGGTATGAAGTGCAGTGCGCGGTACAGTGGGAGGAGCATTACATTAAGGAAACCCAAGCGGAGTATAGGTTCTTTGTAAGATTTAATAAGGGGGTGTAAAGTCAGTGTGGTTTGGTAACTATAACACACAATATCTCGGAAACCAAAGCGGCGCAAACTTTTATTTTTGCGGCACAAACCAGCGCAAACGCGGCACAAACGAATGGCGTGTTTGTTTTTAAAATTCAGCAACATAGGGTGAAAAATCGGCGGTGTTTCTGCAACTATAACGCACAATATCACGGAAACCAAAGCGGCACAAACGTTTATTTTTTACGGCGCAAACGTGGCGCAAACAAATGGCGTGTTTGTTTTTAAAATTCAGCAACACAGGGTGCAAAGTGGGCGGTGTTTTTGCAACTATAACGCACAATATCGTGGAAACAAAAGCGGCGCAAACATTTATTTTTGCGGCGCAAACCAGCACAAATGCGGCGCAAACAAATGGCATGGTTTTTTTTTAAATTCAGCAACATGGGGTGTAAAGTGGGCAGGGTTTCGGCAACTATAACACACAATATCTCGGAAAAAAAAGTGGCACAAACTTTTATTTGTGCGGTGCAAACCAGCGCAAATGAGGTGCAAACAAATGGAATGTTTGTTTTTACAATTCAGCAACATGGGGTGCAAAGTGGGCGGGGTTACGGCAACTATAACGCACAACATCTCGGAAACCAAAGCGGCGCAAGCGTTAATTTTTGCGCCGCAAACCAGCGCAAATGCGGCACAAAAGAATGGCGTGTTTGTTTTTAAAATTCATCAACATGGGGTGCAAAGTGGGCAGGGCTTGCATTAGATTGAATGTTTAATATCTCAGAAACCGAACCGGACCAAACGTTTATTTTTGCGGCGCAAACCAGCGCAAACTAATGGCATGTTTGTTTTTAAAATTCAGCAACATGGTGTGCAAAGTGGGTGGGGCTTGCATTACATTGAATGTTTAATATCTCAGAAACCGAACCGGCGCAAACGCTCATTTTTGCGGGGCGCAAATCAGCGCAAACGTGGTGCAAACGAATGGTATATTTTTATTCAGGTTTTACAAACATGGGGTGCCAACTTCACACAGCTGGGTCGGACACATGACGGGCCAACCCCACATCATACATCACATGGGCCTATAAAGACAGAAACCTCAAAACAGAAAACCAGTAAAGCCAACCGGCCCTGCTGGACCACTTCTGAAAAAAAAACATTAAAAAAACAGGAAAAGGGCAGAGAAGAAAGTAAAGAGAACAAGGAAAGGACAGAGGAAAGGACACCAGGGAATATGAACCATGCAAAGAAAAAGAAAAACCTGGTCAAGTGGGCAAGTTAAGGTATTTCAACCAGGGTTCCCAAACTATATCAAATTTGACCGAGGAGTCCAGAAGGATATTAGCGTATTTTTCTTGGGTCATGATCCAGGAGATTATTCTCTTGGCAGCACGGAAGGAGGAAGGACCGAGGGCTTTTTCCAGGCCCTAGCCAGAGTAAGCTTGGCTCCCAATAAGATAAAGTTTAAATAAAGATTTGGAGGGGCCATCCGGTCTATGATTAAGTAAATCTATTTCTGACTTTTGAGGGATTGCTTGACCCGAAAACGTCCTCAGCAAAGAGAAAATCCTGTTCCAGAAACCCCTGATCCTGGGGCATTCCCACCAAGTATGGTAGAACGTGACCTTAATATTACAACCCCTAAAGTGTAACGGAGATGAGTTAGGAAACATTACTGAGAGACATGAAGGGACCAGGTACCACTGAGAGACCACCTTAACACTGGCTTCCATCAATGGGACGTTAACAATGCCCATGAAGGATTTCAGGAAAAGGGAGAACCATTTATCTGCATCCCAAGAAGGGTCCAAGTTCCCTTCCCAATACTTAGCATAGGGAGGTTTCTCGGGATGGTCCTTCAGTGATGCATATATAATGAAGATGCCTCCTTTTTGATTGGAGATGTCCGAGCACCAATGCTCATAGGGGGTCGGGGTCGCTAGGGCCAGTTTAGATCTCCAAACCGAGCTGATAAAGTGATAAATTTGATGAAATCGGAACCTTTCTGTTGTGGGCATATCCAGTTTCCTGGTGTAGTGCTCCAAGGTTATAGGGCCAGATGAGGAGAGGAAGTGCCCAATTCTATAAAGACCCTTGTTGGTCCACCATTCAAAGGCACGGATATTTTGACCCTGGGGGGAAGCAAGGATTGTTAAAAACATGCTCCAGGGGACGAACGAATGAGACCAGAGTTGGGGACCTAAGTAAGGAGTCGCATAGGACAAGTGAGTGGGATAGAGCGGGGGACAGGATCGAGGATCTAGATTTAGGGGTGCCCACACCAGGAAGTCCAAGGTGTTGAGCAGGATTGCCTGTCTCTCGATCCCCACCCGATCCGGTTTATTGGACCGTGCATGGATAATGGAGAATTGAGCCAATTGTGCCGCCTGATAGTATCCCCAGAGGTTCGGGAGCCCAAGACCCGCCTGATTTCTGAATCTCATCAGGACTTCAGCTGGGCATCTAAAGCATTTATTACCCCAAACAAACTTTTTAATCTGGGATTGGAATTTGAGGAGTTGTGGTATTTTTTTTTTTTCCATTAGTTTTTATTGAGTACATCAACATAAGTCATGTAAGAAACTTGCAATCATACATGTATATATATACAAGCGTTATTGTACATCCGGATATGAAGAGTTCAATCCACTATAACCGAACAATGAGATAGTACCTTTGATGTTTGAAACGAAGGTGGAAAATTAGAAAAAATAACATCAACATTGTAAATTAACATATTTAGTGCGGCGCTTAGTTTCCTCCTCTCTTGGTGCATGTGCTTAATGTGTGCTAACTAGTTCTTTTATCGCTCCCCCCCCCCCAGACACCCCTATTGGGAACATCCTGTGCCCAGGGGGGGGCTTCAAGAGCGAGCTGTTTTCCTCCAAAAGGAAGTTGTGTATCAGGAGGTGTGAGGTTTTAAAAGACTCGCCGCAACGTGGAAGTTTAGAAGAGTTACAGTTAAGAATCGGTGGTTCTATCTTTAAGCACTCGGTAACTGTTAGATTCCGGATAAGGAATTGTGTCATGTAGTAGAAGGATATAGAGCTTGAAGGAAAGAGGGGAAGGAGGGTCAAGGAACTAAAGGGGGTAAAGAAGGGGGTAGGCATAGAGATTGAATGTGGGTGGAGTCGCTGTTAGCATCTGTATTATAGTCCTGAGGAAGGTGATTTTTTCCATCTATTGTACCACTGTACCCATGGCTTCCATAGTCTGTGGAGTCTAGTGTAGTTGTCACGGTCTCTGGAGAGTATTATTTCATATGTATGATGTTCGTTAACTCGTGCCAGTATTTGCGCAATTTGTGGCTCTGATACGCTTTTCCAGTTTTTTGTAATAGAGAGTCTGGTTGCAAGGAGAATGTGAATGATTATTTTGTGTACTTCGTGGGGCATGTTTTCTATATTTAGGTTAAAGAGGCCTAAATCTGGGGTTGGTTCTATGTGGGTGCCTGTGATATCAGATAAGATTCCGAATATGTTTTTCCACATTTTAGTTATTCTGGGGCACTCCCACATTATGTGGAATAATGTGCCCGTTGCGCTGCACTGCCTCCAACAAGTTGGGGATGTGGATTTGTCAAAGTAGGCTAGTTTTTGCGGTGTGAGGTATCTGTGTTGTATCAGCTTTTGCGTTAGTTCCCGTAAGGCTGTGCAAGATGTGGCTTTGTAGGTAGAGCGGATGGCGTATTCCCATTGATCCGTCGTGTAGTGTTGTTTTAGTGCCTGTTCCCATTGTATGATCATTTTGTTGTGGGTAAAACATGTTTTTTCTTGGAGAAGTTTGTAGAATAGGGAGATCCCTTTTGTTCCGGTATTTTGAGGGGAGTAATATTGCAGTGCTATGGATGGGAGGTGCTGTAACAGTTGGGGGTTTTTGGACATACAGTGTTGTAATTGGAGGTATTGATATTTGTTCGTTTCAGTGAGGGGGAGTTCTGTTTGAAGCTGTGGGAATGATTTCAGTTTGTCTTGTTCAAATAGTTGATTGAGTGTGTTTGTAGAGTTAGATGACCAGGGAGTTAATGGAAAGTCAAGGATTACGTTTTGTAGTATGGTGATTGGGAGCGCAGGAGGGTTGGTTTTTGTATTTAGCCAGGTCTGGTTTCTAAATTTCCTCCATGCTTTAACCGTCGCTATAATTGGTGGTGCTAAGAATTTAGGAAGGGTAGCGTGTGTGTGTAGACCTAGAATCCATACTTTTAGGTTCTTTTTTGGGATGCTCTGAGCTTCTATTTGGCACCAAAGGGGGGTAGATCCTTCTTGAAACCACGCTTTTAATTGGGTCAGTATAGTGGCCTGGTAATAGTCGAGTATATTGACTAGGCCTGATCCCCCTGCAGTATAGTGTTTGTATAACCATTTCCTATTTACCTGTGTTTTTTTATTGCTCCACACATAATTACCCAAGAGCGTTTGAAGGCTCTTTAGGTAGGTCTGTGGGACTGGTATTGGTAAGGAACAGAATAGGTAAAGCACTTGGGGAAGTATTAGCATTTTGTATGCTGCCAATCTCCCAGCCCAGGAGAGTTCATGTTTAGAAAGATTAGTAAGAGAGTCTGCGTATTTTGTCTTAAAGGGTGTAAAATTTGCTTTGAATAGGTTTTCGGGGCGGTCAGTCAATGTTATTCCGAGGTAAGTTATTTGCGAGTCTGCCCATTGGTAAGGAAATTGTTGCATCAGTATGTTACTGGAGACACTATCAACGCCTAAGTTTAGTATGTGGGATTTGGCTGTGTTCGCTTTGTAATAGGATATAGAGCTAAAGGTAGTGAGAGTATCTTGTATCGTTTTCAGCGACATGTATGGGTTGGTGACTATAAGAATGACATCGTCAGCAAAAAGGCTGATTTTATGCTCCCTGTCGCCAATTGTTAGTCCTTGTATCGCTGTTGATTTTCTTACATATTCTGCTAATGGTTCCATCGCCATATTAAAAATAATTGGCGACAGGGGGCAGCCTTGTCTTGTGCCATTTGATATATTAAAGGTTTTGGATATCATGCCTGCTCCTAGTACATAGGCAGATGGAGAGGAGTACAGTGCATTAATTGCAGATAGAATTTGATTAGCTAGGCCGAACTCGCTGAGAACTGCTTTTATATAGCCCCAATGGACTCTATCGAACGCCTTCTCTGCGTCCAAGGAAAGGAGCAGAGAAGGCGTTCCTGTGATCCGTGCCCAGTGTGTTATATTGATTAAGCGCCTTGTCGCGTCTGAGGATTGTCTTCCTTTAGTGAACCCCGTCTGATCATGATGAATCAGCATGGGTATAAACTCCATTAATCTTGTTGCGAGGATTTTAGCATAAAGTTTGACATCAACGTTCAGCAGCGAGATCGGCCTAAAATTCTGGGGAGTGGTAGGGGGTTTGCCCGGTTTGGGTATAGTAATTACCATAGCAGTTAACATTTTTTTGGGGAAGGAGGAGGAGGACGCAGCCTCTGCAAACAAATCTCTGAGATAGGGAGCAAGAATTTGTTGGTGTTGGCTATAGTATTCTCTCGGGAGCCCGTCTGGTCCCGGTGCTTTGCCAGGTGGAGTTTTTTGTATTGCTTGTATTACTTCTCGGGTCGTAAAGGGAAAGTTCAGGGAGTCTAGTTGGGATGCTGAGAGTTTAGGCAGTTTAATTTGTGCTAAGAAAGTTTGAATGGCTTGTGGGGTTGGTTGGGTGATTGTGGAATCGTCTTTAAGGTTGTATAACTGTTCATAATAGTGGCTGAAGGCATCCGCCATATCTTTAGGGTTGATTATCTTATCTTGGGGAGTGGGATACTGTAAAAATGGGATCTTGGATTTATTACGCATTCCTCTAATGCGCTGTGCCATTCATTTCCCACGCTTTGTTGCCAACAGAGTATTGAGTGGCTTTCATTTTGCGGAAGTTATGTTCAAATTTGTCTAGTAATAGGTTTTTAAAATTTTGTCTCAGATCTTTTAATTTTTGTTGGGTAGATATGGTTGGGGATATTTTGTTTTGATCATCTAGGGTCTTAATTTGGGTCGAGATTTCATCTAGTAGCTGCGTCCTCCTTCTCCTCGCCATTGAACTATATTTTATTAGTACCCCCCTCATGAATGCCTTGTGGGCCATCCATAAGGTGGACACTTTTTTAACAGATCCAACATTAGTTTCAAAATAGTGTTCTAGTTCCTCCTGCATTTTGTCTGCATATTCCGGTATTTTAAATAAGTAAGTGTTAGCTCTCCATACAGTGGGTGGTGTTTTCTGAGAGGCTGTTTCTATTGTGATAGACACTGGGGCATGGTCAGACCAAGTTATTGAGTCAATGTGGGAATTAGAGATCTGCTGCAGCGTCCATTTATCTACTAGGAAGAGGTCTATTCTTGAGTAAGAATTGTGAACTAGGGAGTGAAATGTAAAGTCTTTCTCGGTTGGGTGGTGGCATCTCCATACATCGAACAGATTGTTGGTGTGCAGAAAGTGGGATAGTTGTGCATATTTCCTAGATGCTTGATTAGTGGTGTCCCAATGGGGGTCTGGGACTAAATTGAAGTCCCCACATAATATCAGGGCCCCTTGTTGTACTTTTTCCACTTTTCTTTTCAGCTTGTTCAGAAACGATATTTGTCTTGAGTTAGGTGCATATACACATACTAGCGTTGTTCTCTGCGAGTTTAGGTCTCCTATGAGAATTAAGTATCTACCCTCTATATCTGCAATCATTTGAAGCATATTGAAGTCTGTGGATTCTTTAATGGCAACTGCGACTCCTCTTTTTTTCTCTGAGCTACTCGCTAGGAAAATATGTGGGAATTTGGTATGCTGAAACTTGGGTGTTGCTTCTCGTTTAAAGTGTGTCTCCTGTATGCAAATAATGTCCCCGTTGAGTTTGAGGGCTGTTTGCCAAACTGCCGCTCTCTTAATGGGATGATTAAGCCCCTTGGCATTTATGGAAATTATTTTTGTAGCCATGACAGCGAGTGTGTGTAGTGCTTGTAGCGGTACTCACAGTTGAAGACCAGTGTTGTTGATGCCATGAGTTGCTCGGGTGTTTGCGGGGTGTGGATTTCGGTTGAATTGATGGTCCGGTGATCCTCAGGAGTGGTTTGAAGTGAGGGTACAGAAGAAAAGAGTCTAGGTAGGAGATACAAAAGAAACTCATAAACAAAAAACATAGAGGTTTGCAGCGGGGAGCTTGTGACCAATGCTGCAATTCGGTTGTCGGGGGGATCAAGTTTATAATGGTTTTGGGCCATATGGTAATGGTGGTTCAGGGAGAGATCGTTGCTGCATGGTGCATTTGGTGGTTTGCCCTTCTAAAGTTTGGTTTTGGATTGCTTTTGCGCCTTGTGCCACAGAGATGGACCTGTGTGGTGGGGAATTCTGCTGTGCTGAGAGGGAGCCGGTTCAGGGATGATTCCCCATTCTTTTAGTAGGGCTAGGCCTGCGGTTAGCGAGGTGATATTGTATATTTTACCATTCCTGTCTATGGTGATTTTGGTCGGGTGGCCCCATTTATATCCTATCTGATGATTCCTTAGTGCCTTTGTGATGGTATTGAGTTGTCGGCGGAGATCCATAGTATATTTTGATAAATCTGCAAATATCTGAATGCCTTCATATGGTTCAGGTAGCTTCCCCAGGGCTCTGGCTTTTTTCAAAACCTGATCTTTAGTTGTGTAGAAATGCACTTTCATGAGTACGTCTCTAGGGATTGTATCTGGTAAGAAGGACGGTTTAGGTAGACGGTGGATACGGTCTATTGTCAGTTCTATGGGTTGTAGGTCTGGGAGAAGGGTCTTGAACAGCTCTTTAGCAAATTTATTTAAATCTTGGGTTTGTACCGCTTCAGGGACCCCTCTTAGTTTCAGGTGTTCCCTTCTGGCTCAGTCTTCTAAGTCGGCAATCTTTGCCCGGAGCCATTGCTGTTCCTCTATTGTGTCTTCATTGGCGTCAATAAGCTCATTAACTGTGTGGGTAATGTCGCTGACCGCATTCTCCACAGAATGGATTCTGTCCCCTAGGGAGGCGATTTCCGCTGTTATGTTGCGGGTCAGGTTAGTGAAGTCTGCATGTATTGATTGCTGGAGGGAGACCAGCATATCTTTTAGCAGGGTATCCATGACTGGCTGGTTCGCAGTTGGGAAGGCCGCAATTGAGGCATTCAATGTCATGTTGTGGGTGGGGGGTACTTCCTCCCTACTCACCGGTTCGTTGTCACGATCGTTCATGTGCATCTTGGCCTTGACCGGGCTGCTGCATGACGGGCTGGATGGAGGCGAGGAATGCAGTGATGAAGTGTCCGGGTCGTTTGGTTGTGGCTGTTCGTCTGGAAGGTCCGTGTAGTGGTCTCGGGCCTTGTCGGCGCGCTGCGCGGCGCGGCCTCCGGCGCCATCTTGCTTCTTCCCTCGGATTGAGGGAGCGAAGAATTCGGTCAGCTTGTGCGGCCGCCTGTCGTCTTTACGCTTCCGTGACATACCTCCGGTGTTTAGGGAGATGTCACTTTGTTGAGGCCGGGTCTGGCGGTGTCTCATTCGGGCTTTTGGTTGCTTCGTTCTCCCTGGTGTGCCGGAGCTCTCTCAGACGGCTTCCATACACGGCGCGCGCAAACCACGCCCCCGAGTTGTGGTCTTTTAATCGGGACGGGAAGGAATCTAAACAGATAAAGGATCTTAGGCAGAAGGGTCATCTTAACTGTGTTGACCCTCCCCAACCATGAAATACCCAACTTCCCCCAACTGGCGAGGTCCTCTGAGAGTCGTCTATACATAGGGGGATAGTTAACATTATATAATTGATCAAAATTGGATGCAAGATTAACCCCAAGGTAGGGGATATGGTTAGGACTCCAGGTGAAGTGATGCCGATCCTTAAGCTGTTGAATGACCTTCTCGGGGACATTAATGTTGAGGGCCGCCGATTTAGCCATATTAACCTTCAAACCGGAGACCCTGCCATACTCTTGTAAAAGGACAATATTTGCAACCGAGTTTAGAGGGGAGGAGATGAATAGGAGTAGGTCATCTGCAAATAAGTCACATTTGTGCATGTGGGTACCACATCTAACCCCCCGGATGCCGGGATGTTCCCTAATAGCGATCGCCAGGGGCTCTATAGCAATGGCAAAGATCAAGGGGGAGAGCGGGTAGCCCTGCCTAGTACCCCTAAAGATGGGGAACGGATCGGAGAGGAAGCTTTGTAGCCTAATGCAAGCTGAGGGGTTGGCATATAAGGCTCTGAGGGTCTGCAGGAAATGGGGCCCAAACACCCAGCAACCTAGGACCTCAAAGAGATAGGGCCCTTCCACCATATCAAATGCTTTTTGGAGATCAATGGACAGTACAAACCCCTCCTGCGGAGGACCACTATCCCATCCCGATCTGAGGAGCGAGATTAGATCCACAGCCCTGCGGATCTGATCGGGCCCCTGTCTTCCAGGGATAAAGCCCACCTGGTCCCTATGGATGTATTCCCCTATAAAGATGGACAGTCTGTTGGCCAAGATTTTAATTAAGATTTTCAGATAATTATTAATTAGGGAGATGGACCTGTAATTACCAACTTCCGAGGGGTCCTTACCAGGTTTCGGAATGACTGAGATGTTGGCGGAGTTGTGGTCTTCGCTAACTAGAGTTCCCTCTTGGAGAGAGTTAAATAAATTCGCTAAATAGGGAGCTAGTATTGTCCCAAACTATAATAAAAATGACCTCAGGGCCTAGGATAAATCAAATTAGCAATACAAAAACTGGCATAATACAGTAAACAGTTGTTGATATATAAACAAAATCTCCAGACAACAGACGCCACCCAGTGGCATCAAATGGTGTCTATTAAGAATATAACCAGCTGCAGTGGTGCAATAGCTGACGGCCACAATGCAAATAAACAATAAACAATAAGAGCCACCGCGCTTAGTCAAAGACACAAATGGAAGTAAGTACAATCTTTATTTAGTCCTTTTTATGGAAAAAAACAAGCAGGTATAGACCACCCCAATTGGTGATGAAAAAGTGCTTGTGCTCAAATAAGTAAAATTGCTGTGTTCGTGCTTGCTTTGCCCCACATGGGTGTGCACTCACCCCTCCTCCAGTGACCACCTATCTCTAGCGTGGTCTAATAGAGCCTGTTGGGGGGTGTCCATTGTGGAATTATCCTGTGGTTGTGCACCTTCAGCAATTACTCCATCACATAGGTAGCCATAAATAAGGGAAGAAAAAAATATCATAGTGCAAGTATTGTCTTTAAAATGTATTCAGTAAACAAGTTTAAAAACAGAAGAAATCCAAACTCACATTTTCAGGTGCCCGCAAGTCCTGGCACTGATCGTAAAGGCAGTCAATTTGCTTAATGGGGAAATCAACCCATAAAAGGTATATGTGAACCGGTCGTTCGTGCCGACTCCCGTTAGTTTCTCCATCTCAGCAACAGCGGAAGTACGTTGCGATGAGGTAATCAAACCTCAATGCGTTTCAGCCTATGGGTAATGACCATCATCAGGAAGTTCTGAACTTTTTTCTGAGATTTTTTCTTCCCTTATTTATGGCTAACGAGTGAAGAAGCCTAGCAATCTTCAAGCTCCTCTTAGGAGGTTGAAGGAGGCGACTCCGGAGGGACCCAGATTTGTCCAGCATGTGGTCTAAAGATTGTTAGAACCCCCCTAGAATTACAGTCCCCTGTTCCTCCTGTCTC
>BLSH010189845.1:50982-87722 GCA_018402905.1 Glandirana rugosa
TCCACCACTCACTTTAGAAGGGTGAGAACTTCTCACTCCCCACAGAGACCATAGACTTTGAAATCCTACTAAACCTGTGAAACGGGAGGAGACCAGTGACACCAAGGAGGAGTGATTCATTGTTTGGGTTTCACAGACTATGGTCGCCACAGGTGTCGTTTTTAATTTGAGTGGTAGGTAGTCTCTCCATTCATAGTTTATAAATGTATATTGTCACAAGTAAGAGTTATGTGATTGTTTTATGATTTTAATTGTTATGATCTCTATTACGATATTGATGACCGTTGGGTCACAACGAGGTATGTATAATCACCTATGTACAGAAACATAAGTCCAGTCCAGACACCTTCAGCATGCTGGTGTTCTGCAGTGTCTGGATTGCCATGATCCCGGCCTATCTGAGCACCAGAGGGAAATACATGGTGGCTGTGAAGGTTTTTGCTATAATGGCCTCAAGTTCTGGACTTCTTGGCTGTATATTTTTCCCAAAATGTTACATAATTTTGTTCAGACCTGACCTGAATACAAAGACATGTATCCACTAATATGTATGGAGCAACACTGGGTTGCCAGTAGTTATAGCATTATCTCTAGTATTGTTAATTTTAGTATTTTGTTAGTGTATTGAGAATGAACACTGTTATATGTAAATATTTGATACTTACCTCTCTGATGGATGGTGAGTTTAATTTTTGCTGTGGACACCGCTGGTATCAGACACTTTGGGTTTGTTACTTAGTGAGGAGGAACCACAGTGACCAGAGGAGGGCAAAGTGTCCAAATCATCCTAAAGTTTCAGATACCAGAGACACCCCTCACTCTTCAAGAGTGGGAAGATTTCACTCACCACCTTCCCGGAAGACTAATATTAAACATCTTCTTTTATAAGCTGATAAAATCAACTCAGGGAACGCTATTCCAAAGAGTGGTAAACAGTCAATGAAGGGTGAGATCCATATATACTATATAAACTTTAATGACAAAAAATAAAAATAAAATTGTATAAAACGAATTGCCAAGAGATACAGATGTCAAAGACAATAAAATTCAGCAAAACAAAGTGTCCTGTGAGCACATAGACTCACGATAGCCGTAACAGTCACTAAGGAGCCAGAAGGGGTGGATGGATGGCTTTCCCACCTCAAGTGCTGCCTGTGGGATGATGCGGGCACACCAGGAGTCTGGAGGTGCCAGATGGAAATCTTTCAAGGTGTAAGTGCTTAAGATCGTGGCCAGATATCCAGGGAGTGCCAGAGGAAGAAGGCTGTGTGTTAGCCAGAGGCTCCAGATCCCAGGACGCCCAGGGAGAGGGGAAAGGAGCCAGCTTCATTCCCAGATGGCCTGAGGGATGGTGCGGTGCTGGTGATCACACCATGGGAGCGATGGGAGCCGACCACAGCACAACTTCTGGGTCTCTGGACACCAGACCTCTTCACTGGCCGTGTCAAGCACACCAGATACAGGTGGGCTCCAGCAGGCTACAGTGGGTCATGTGGCCCAGGAGCAAGGGGTGGGGGGGAAACCAGGAGGCAATATGAAAAAAGTGCCGGAGCTTGAACAGTGCAGGGACTACATGTTTCGGGGATTAACCCCCGTCTTCAAGTCACACATTCAAAAGCAACCAGGAAATGAGATTATAAACAGTGGTGTCAGGGGGTGGGGCAGCCAATACATCCACCACCAATAGCCCAATGAATGAGAGATTATTAACATGTCTAACATGATTAAAATTGTTAAAAACAACATATTAGTTAAAATATAATTCATTGTCTTACAACAGCACAACAGACACAACTCGAGACTCCTATTACAGACAAGGAAATACGAGTCGCCATAAAATCTCTTAAACCCAATAAACGCCCTGGCCCCGATGGCTTTACAGCCACATACTACAAGCAATACATAAACCTTCTCTCCCCTCTTCTTACAGAAGCCTTTAATGCTCTATTACGAGGACACCCACTTAAACCTGAAACCTTACAAGCTGACATATCCATGATCCCCAAACCATTTTCTGATGATTCCTCATGGGCAAACTACCGCCCCATCTCATTGCTGAACGTTGACATCAAACTACTCGCCAAAGTCCTCTCCTCTCGTCTAAACACAATTATAGGATCCCTGATACACAAAGACCAGGTGGGATTTACCCCATCAAGGCAAGCTAGCGACAATGTCAGGAGAGCAGTCCTTCTCACCCACTACGCCCGTACACGTCACATCCCAACCTGTCTTTTGTCATTAGACATTCGTAAAGCCTTTGACACCCTGTCCTGGTCTTACCTTCAATTTGTTTTAAAGAAGTGGGGCTTTGGCCCACACTTCCTACAATGGATAACTGCCCTCTACTCAAACCCCTCTGCCCAAGTGCGATATGCTGGCTTCAAATCAGAGTCTTTCCAAATCCGACGAGGGACAAGACAAGGATGCCCGCTCTCACCACTCTTATTCTCGCTAGCAATAGAACCTCTAGCGCACATGATCCGCACAAATCCGGACATTAAAGGCCTAGACATAGGAGGCCACCACCACAAGCTTTGTCTTTTTGCGGATGATGTCCTTCTATTTCTAACTTCCCCTTTGACATCTGCACCTAATCTTCTCTCCACGCTAGACAAATTTGCGACTCTTTCAGGACTAGTGGTTAACGTTCACAAATCCAAACTTCTTAATATCTCTCTCCCATCTGATACACAACTTCAGCTACGGGGTGCTCTCCCCTTCCCCTGGGAACAACATCACCTGATGTACCTAGGCATCAAGCTCACCCCAGACCCTTCCACCCTATTTTCAGCAAACTATCCTCCATTATTAACCCATCTTATGAAATTAATGGACTCTTGGTCGCATCTACCCCTCTCATGGTTAGGACGAATCACAGTGGTAAGAATGGTTGTCCTCCCTAAAATCCTCTATCTTTTTAGAGTCCTACCCACAATAGTCCCTGCCTACTTTCTCAGAATCCTACAACGACAAACCCTCAAGTTCATATGGGGCGAGAAGAAACCCCAGGTTCCTAGAACGGTAATGTACCTATCTAAGACCTGTGGAGGCCTGGGCATGACACATATGGCAAAATATTACCAAGCTGCTCAAATTGCAATATTGTCCAAATATCAGGCCACCAAGGAGGTCCCCCTATGGGTATCCTTGGAGGCAGTGGATAATGATCCCCTATCCATGGCCAACCTATTATGGATATCCGCCAAGGATCGTAAAAACGTCACCAACCCAGTCACGAAACACTCACTACGCCTCTGGGATGTACTCAAATTTAAGTACAAACTCCAATCCCCCCATAATCCTCTTTAGTCATTCTTCCGCAACCCGGCCTTTTACCCAGCCTGGGTCTCCCCAACCTCCTTCCAAAAATGGATGGATTCCGGGCTAACCCGAGCCCACTCCCTCTACTCCTCTGATAGTTTTAAATCCTTCCCATCGCTACAAGAAACTCACAACCTACCTCATTCTGAAATTTTCCGATATCTACAACTTAAACACTTTTTTACCCCATATTTCAGAACAGGCACTCCACACACACTGATGTCCATCTTTGAACAAGCCTGCCATAAAGACCCGCACATGAGAGGTCTGCTCTCTCTTCTATACAGCCTTCTCATTAACCCCTCACCTCATACCCCCCCCCCTACGTAGCCAAATGGACTGAAGACCTGGGACTCACACTTGACCCTGAAGACTGGACTGACATTTGGCTCCATACCAAATCAGCCACACAAAACATTGTGGCCTTAGAGGCAAACTACAAAGTCATGCTCAGATGGTACTTGGTCCCCACCCGTATCTCAAAATTCGTCCCAAATAGCTCTCCTGCTTGCTTCCAAGGCTGTGTAGACCGAGGCACCCACTTACATATATGGTGGACATGTGACGTAGTCTCCAAATTTTGGACTGAAATATTAGAGATGATCTCCAAGATAACCGAAACAACACTAGACCCTACCCCAGAAATAGCACTGCTAAATATGAAACCGCCTGAGCTCAACAAACACAAATTTAAACTCTTATTGCAAATTACCACAGCCGCTAAACAGACAATAGCCAAAGCCTGGAAAACCCCTCACCTGATAGTAGCAGAAACCAAACACAGGATATCCACAGCAATGATTCATGCCAACATTGAAGCAACTGTCCTTAACACTATAAACAAATTTGAACAAACCTGGTCCCCATGGCTGAAACATCAGTTCCCAGCTAAATTCCGTTCCACCCTTTTAAACCCATAACAACGGAACCCCTGCCCCAAAGCACATACTGAAATGCATACAACCAATTCACCAACGGTCTCCTGGCGAGGAAATCCCTCTTCTCAACCTCCTGACCCTATTCTATTTCCCCTACCTTTCCCTCTCTGACTTACCTCCGCTTCTCCTCCGCTCAACTTTTTTCTCTCCCCTTTCCACTTTCCCCCTTAACCCCCAGCAAACTCCAAACTGTTACTCTTGCAGGTGAGCACACTCCCTCCATAACATCCGAGACAGTCTGCACTAAGCTGCCCAACTACTTTCACCCTATCCGCAAGGTCTGGGTTACAGACAGACAATATAAGAAGCAAACGCCAACGTACCTAGTAAGAGTACCAACGCACCACAAATTAGACATACCTACTATTAAATGCTCATGGAAAGCTTTACTTGCCTATGCCTATAAATCAATATGACTCTCAGTTTATTGTTCCATATGCTACTGTTAATTAAATCGCCTTGCTAGGTACGGATTGCAGAGGTCGATCCTCACGCTACTCATGTCTCGCTGTTTTACTCTGAATTGTGTAACAAGGTGCACACCTGCTTGTATGTTCATTTTTTCCTTTAATAAAAATTTTGAACAAGGAAAATATAATTCATTGTAAAAGTTAATCAAATTAAATAAAACAGCCTGATGAGAATAAACACGTATCTAAAATTAATTAATACATTAGTAAATTGACCATTGATAAATCAGTAGTACCAATATCAGACACACAAGTAAAACCACCACTGACAACCAGCAAAACCATGAAACCAAAAAACATAAACAAATACTCAAGGGAATTGTTCATAGTCCTAAATGAAAATAATAAGCACCAAACAGATGTGGCATGGTAACAGGGCTCATGAATCAATGACAGTATGAGTATCTAACTCTTCATTCAACCCATGAGGAGAAAGAGAATTACATTTATAGATTCACATGGTTTCCCTTTTATATAATAAAAAGAATCTCTCATTATCTGTAAGGGACCCCCTGGGGATGTGTTCAATGGCTGATACTGTTGGAGCTTTAAAATCTCTTCTCTTCTATATGCTTCTTTTGCAGACCAGAAATGCATCCACCCCTGAAGAATTGGCACTGTCCAATGAAACGCGTCAGTTTTGAATAGTGTAGTATGCCTATACAGATGGCTACACATGTTCTGCTACAGCGGTCTATGTATTTTACCACATTATCCAGTTTTACAATGATACCTTTGTTTTTACTCTCCATGTTGCTAGGTACCATGTTGATTGTCATTCGTGTATGACGTGTTATCTGTTTACTCAGTGCACACATTTTATGCCAGGATGATACGTCTTTGTCGATTTGACAATAAACAATTTACACATTTATCATTTGCGTACTTATAGTCCGACCCACATAAAGTAAATTGCATGGACATTTCAAAACATATACTACAAATTGGGTTGAACACATAATGAACTGTCGTATAGCATAAACTTTGCAAGCCCTGTCTGTAACTGAAGGATGACCATGAGGGGTGGATTGACAATTGAGGCAGCCTAGCTTTCTGCATTGAAAGATGCCAACCTGATTGTCAAAATAACCTCTAATATCTGTCGGTTTACCAGACAAAGGTGGGGGCAATCACATGTTTTAACGTACGACCTGAAAACCACTTGGGGTACATCTGGGAGGAGAGGATCCAAAGTGGGATTAGATTAAAGGATGTGCCAATGTTTGTTCATGACCCTGGTGATGCTTCTATAATTATTACTGAACCCTGTAATAAATCTAGCGGCCTGTTTGGGTGGGGTATTTTTACTTCTATTTTTGGGGCAAAAGTCCAAACAGGATTTAGAGGCCTCTGTGAGGAGATCTTGAGGATACCCATTTTCCTTAAACTTCTCAGTCATAATCTGACTCTGGAGTGTGTAATCTTCAGTTTTGGAACAATTCCTCTTTAACCTAAGAAACTGGCCTTTAGGTATAATATTTTTCCAAGCCGGTGGTGGCAACTATCAAAGTGAAGATAGGAGTTACCCGCAACCAGCTTGGAATGGCTCCTGGTGTTGATGGATCCTGCATCATGAAACAGTTCAAGGTTCAGGAAAACCAAATGATCTGGGTCAATTACATGGGTGAAACTAAGACCCAGATCATTGGCATTGCAATGATCAACAAATGACATTGAAGAGATCTTTACTACCATCCTATATAAAAAGCACACCATCAATGCATCTTCCATAGAAGACGATGTGCTTTAAAAAGGGATTATTATGCCAGGCGGATTGTTCCTCCCATAGTCCCATGGTAATATTAGCATAGCATGGGGCAAAACTAGCATCCATTGCTGTGCCACTGGTTTGTAGGTAGAATTTGCCTTGAAAGACAAAATAGTTATGTTCTAAGCAAAATTTAGTACTGTCCACCAGGAATTGGGCCTGTCGAGATTTGGTGTGCTAACAAAAATTCAGTGCCGTAATCCAACCTCATGTGGGATAGAGGTGCATAGTGAGCACACATCATGTGATGCCCACATGCAATGATTCTCCAACCTGTAATAACAGAGAACCTCAATGACATGTCCTGAGTTCCTAACATAGGAAGGGAGTTGTTTAACAATAGGTTGCAAAAACCAATTAATATATTGGGACAATCTATAGGTGGACCTATTAGTGCCGGCTTCAATGGGTTTCCCAGGGGGATTAAGCAGAGATTTATGCACTTTGGGTAAATGGTCAAGTAAGAGGTACTACAAACAGTGGGTAGGAGAAAAAGTTGTTCCCTCTTAGTTAGTACTCCATCCTTACTAGCCTCATCAACAAGGTCCCTAAGATCATGTTGAAATTTGGAAAGGGGATCTCTGGGCAATGTCTTATAAGTGTCAACATCAGCAAGAAACCTGAGGGATTCCTCAAGGTAATCTTTGTGGTTCTGTACCACCAGACTGCCTCCCTTGTCAGCTTGTTTAATTATTAGACTGGGATGGTTATCCAAGGAATGTAGGGCCTGAAATTCAGCCTGAGTAAGATTATATTTATAGCGTGAGTGATCATTGCACATCTGAATCAAGTCCTTTTACACAACCTGATAGAATGTATCGATAATTAGTGAAAGAAAAAATACTGCGCTTATTCCATAAACTAAATTGAATTAAAAGCAGCCAGCACAACAATAAACCTTATAATTGTGTACATGAAAGAGAAAAACAGTGCAGCGCTATTTTTTAGCAATATTTCAGTGCTAGTATAAGTGCAAATGTCCAGTGATAAAATATCTATGTCCAGTGGTAAAAAACTCCAAGTAAAAAATGACTGGTATAAATAAAGTCCTCTCAACCAGGGTAATCACAGTTGTGTAGGTACACTCTTCACCCGCATGCAGTGTCAACCTCCCCCGGGAGTATGTATAAATACCCTTACCAGAAATACTCCGGATAAACGCCCTTTATCAGAAAGGATTTCCAGAGAAGAAACATCAGATAACCATAGGATTCACATCCAACGAGCTACATCCATAATTCATCATATCCAAGAGGAATATCAATCAAGGCAGGATATCCAAAGTGCTTAGACCTCAATTACTGGTAATGTTGACCTCATAAAAAAGGAAGGAATCCTGCAACAGCAAGCGAGAACCGCCGATGAAGACAACATACTGAGACTGTTAGGAAAAAGAACAAGTCTGCCAGTAAAACTGGCTGTTTCCGCGGTGGTGCGTGCGCCTGTGCGCGTTCGTGCGCGTGCGTGCGCGCGGCCGAACGCGCGCACGCGCCGGAAACGGCGCCAAATGATGCTATTTAAACCTGGAAGTGCCTGCAACAAGTGCTGCTCGTTCTACAGCGTCCGTGTTCGTTTGCCTCCTGTTTGACCCGGCTTGTCCTGACCTGCTGTTTTGCTACCAGCACCGACCCCTGCTATCCACGACCATCCAATTGTCTACTCTTTTGTACCTCTGCTGCCCGGCCGTTGAACGACCCTCGCTTGGACTTGACTAACTGCCTGCCTGATCCTTTTGTACCTTCCTGCCTGCCCGTTGCTGACCCAGCTTGTATGACCACTCTTCTATCTGCACGTCTTCTGGAACCTCACTACATCATCAGTGACCATCCAGCCCTCGTGCCATCCCACACTCTTGGACCTCTGTCTACTCTACCAGGGGTACTTGAATCGGGTGCGCAAGAACGGTTGTTCCCTGCACAAGACAGACTCCACCACCAGGTTCGTGACAGAAACGAGCAGCCATGACTGAGTCTGCGCAGGGAACACGCTCTGCTATGGACGACTTGTGCGCCCATCTTGCTGGCCTCACGCAAGCTGTCAAGAACCTCCAAGAGGGATATACCGGGTTAGAAGAGTGGGTACAGGAACTGTCTGCCGCCCCGGCCTCCAGTGCCTCGGCTTCCCGTACCACAGTGGCCCTGCCTTCGGAGCCTAAGGTCCCGGGGACCAGCGCAAGTTTCGGGTCTTCCGAAGTGCTTGCGACCTGTATCTGGGCATCCAGCAACGGACATTTTCTTTGGAGAGCACCAAAGTCAGATTTGTGATCTCCCTGCTACAGGGTGAACCCCAGGCCTGGGCCCTCAGACTGTGGGAGCAGAATGCCCCTGAAGTTGCTTCTGCTGCAGCCTTTTTTCTGGCCATGGCGCAGTTATATGATGACCCCCATCTAGCCGCCACCGCAGAGGCCACTCTGTACAATCTTCAACAGGGCCGCCGCCCAGTGGAGGACTATGCTGCCGAATTTCGGCGCTGGAGTTCGGACACCACCTGGGGTAACGCAGCGCTCATGTTCCAATTCTGCATGGGGCTGTCGGAACCCTTAAAAGACGAGCTGGCATGAGTGGGGATCCCCAAAACCTTGGAGGAGCTGATCACCTTAGCCATCTCCATTAACCGGCGCCTCAGGGAGCGCCGCACCGAGAGGTCCTCCGGACAATTGCGTCCCACCTGGATGCTTCCTCGGGTGCCCAGTTACCCGACTCCGTCTGCTTCCCGGCCAATATCCTCCTCCTCCCCTCCTCTGGACACCCCCGAGGCCATGCAGATTCGTTTGCTTCGGCCATCACTCAGCACCGAGGAAAGACAACGCCGGTTCCAGCTAAATCTCTGTCTCTACTGTGGAGAGCCCGGTCACATGGTCCGGACATGCCCCGTGAAGCGCGGTAAGTGCTTGTCCACTGTATCTAATGAACTGATTAAGTCCGGTGCCCATCTCACCATTTTCTTGTCTCTGTAGCTTCTCGGAGGGATTATTACGGTGCCGGCAATCCTTGACTCCGGGGCGTGCAGTTGCTTTATTGACTCGGATTTTGCTGCACAGCATCACGTTCCCCTGCAACCTAAGGTTCGTAAATTGGTGATCCGCCTGGCCGACGGATCACACATCAAGTCCGGGACTGTTACACATGAGACTGTCCCTCTTCTTTCCTGCACTCAGGATGGTCACAGGGAACATCTGCGGCTGAATGCCATTGCATCTCCTCTCCGCCCCATCACCCTGGGATTGTCCTGGTTCCAGGCACATAACCCCAGCATAGACTGGACCACTGGAGCCATCCACTTCCAATCCCCTTATTGCCGCCAGCATTGCCTGAGTCCCAGTGATGGGTCTGTTCCATCACTCCTTAGCCTGGAGTCTGACATTGAGCCTGACGTTCAGACCCTCCTCCCACAGGCTTACCATGCATTTCTGGACGTTTTTAGCAAGAAGGGGGCTGATAAACTCCCGCCGCACAGGCCCTACGATTGCCCCATCGAACTGCTGCCCGGGGCAGAGGTGCCTTTTGGGAGAATATACCTCTGAACCTGAATTAGCGGCCCTTAAATTCTACTTGGATGAAAATACCAAGAAGGGATTCATCAGACCATCTACATCCCCGGCCGGAGCCGGTATTTTCTTTGTAGAGAAGAAGGATCACTCGCTCCGGCCGTGCATTGACTATAGGGAGCTCAACCGGGTAACCATCAAAAACCGGTACCCGCTACCCTTAGTTCCAGAACTTTTTCAGCGGCTGGGGTCAGCAACCATCTTCACAAAGCTCAACTTGCGTGGGGCATACAATCTCATTCGGATCAGGGAAGGAGACCAGTGGAAGACTGCATTCCGCACTCATTTTGGGCATTACAAGTACTTGGTGATGCCCTTTGGCCTATGCAATGCCCCCGCAACCTTTCAGCACTTTGTTAATGATGTGTTTTGAGACTTCCTGGACCTCTTCGTCATTATATACCTGGACGACATCCTGGTCTTCTCTGCTTCCTTGGAGGAACACCGCAGGCACGTTACTAAGGTTCTTGGGCGTCTACGGCAGCATGGCTTATACGCCAAAGTGTAAAAGTGTTCTTTTGAACAGCCCAGTATGCACTTCCTGGGGCTGATCATCTCCACAACTGGCATCCATATGGATCCACAGAAAGTCTCCACGATCTTGGAATGGCCTGCACCTACAGACCGAAAAGGGGTTCAGAGATTTGTGGGCTTCGCAAATTTCTACAGGAAATTTATCAAAGGATTTTCTGCCATTGTGGAGCCCATCACACGACTAACTAAGCAAAACACCCAATACCAGTGGTCCCCTGAGGCTCAAGCCGCCTTTCAGAGACTCAAGTCCCTCTTCACTTCCGCCCCCATCCTAAAACACCCGGACCGAGCTTTACCTTACGTCCTTGAGGTGGACGCAACAGAAACTGCAGTAGGGGCTATCCTGTCCCAGCGCCAGGGTGTCAAGGCCCTGCTCCACCCAGTAGCCTTCTTCTCCAGGAAACTAACCGCACCAGAGCGGAATTACGATGTGGGAGACAGGGAGCTATTGGCCATTAAGTCGGCTTTAGAGGAGTGGCGTTATCTGCTGGAAGGGGCTTCTCATCCTATCCTTATATTTACTGATCACAAAAACCTGGAGTATCTCCGAACAGCAAAGAGACTAAGACCGAGGCAAGCCCGCTGGGCGCTGTTCTTCTCCAGGTTTCATTTCCATCTAACGTATCGCCCAGGATCTAAGAACAGCAAGCCCAACGCCCTTTCCTGGATGTTCTCGGAGCCATGCAATACTGCCCCACCTGACACCATACTTCCAGCACGGAATTTCCTGCTGTCCAATGAGGACTTTCTCTCTAAACTTCGTCAGATCTTGGACGGTTCCGCTACCGACAGAGACACCCGACTGACCGTAAAAGATGGTCTATGGTGGTTTGGATGGAGAATGTTCATCCCGGCAAGTCTGCGCCTTAGAGTCCTGGGTCGTTGCCATGACCATAAACTGGCCGGACATTTTGGTGTGTGAAAGACCGCCAAACTTATTTCACGGTCATTCTGGTGGCCCAACATTTTGGAGGACTGTAGGAAATACGTTGAGGCCTGTCCTGTCTGTGCCAGAAATAAAACGGACAAAGCTAAAGCCTGGGGTCTTCTAATCCCCCTTCCCATACCTGAACGCCCGTGGTCGCAACTGGCGATAGACTTTATTGTCGAACTTCCCCCGTCGGAAGGCTTTACAACCATCTTTGTCATTGTGGATCGAATGACAAAGATGGCACACTTCGTCCCTATGAAGGGGACCCCCTCAGCGGCCGAAACAGCCAGTACATTCATAAAGGAAGTTGTCCGACTTCATGGAGTGCCCAGTAACATCGTGTCTGATCGGGGGGTCCAGTTCACATCCATATTTTGGAGAGCCCTGTGTGCTAGTCTAGAAATTGAGCTCGCATTTTCTTCCGCCTACCATCCACAGACGAACGCCCAGACGGAAAGGACGAATCAGACCTTGGAGCAGTACTTACGGTGTTTTTCGTCTTTCTCTCAAGATGATTGGGTCGCACTGCTGCCGGTGGCCGAATATGCTTACAATAACACCATTCACTCGGCCACCCAGCAGCCCCCATTTTGGGCCAATTATGGCTACCACCCCACATTCCTGCCCGACCTAAGTCCAGAGTGCACCATCCCAGCAGCACAGGATGTCACCAACTTCCTCCAATCCAATTGCAGACTTCTTCAGGAGACACTATCTAAGTCCCGGGAGGCTAACAAGGAGGCCTATGATAGGAGGAAGTGGGGGGAACTGGAGCTTCAACCCGGTAACCGTGTTTGTCTTTTGACTAGGAACTTGAAGCTAGCATGCCCCTCGAAAAAAATTGGGTCCGAGATTTCTGGGGCCTTTTCCAGTGAAGAGAAAGATTAACCGGGTGGCATTCGAACTTGACCTCCCACCATCTCTGAAGATCCATACGGTTTTTCATGTGTCTCTACTAAAACCCATGGTCCTCGACTCCTTCTCGGGTCGGAAAGTAGGCCCACCGGGCCCCATCCTGGTCAACGGAGAGGAGGAGTTTGAGGTGGAAGCGATCTTAAACTGTCGCCGGAGAGCTGGAGAGACCCAGTACCTGATTAAGTGGAAGGGGTTCGGCCCGGAGGAGAACTCCTGGGAACCTGAGAATAACATCCATGCCCCTGGACTGATCCGGGCCTTCAAAAGAAATCGCCAGGGTGGTGACACCCGGTAAAGGCATTCGGAGGCTGCCCCTTGAGGGGGCAATGTTAGGAAAAAGAACAAGTCTGCCAGTAAAACTGGCTGTTTCGCGGTGGTGCGCGCGCCTGTGCGCGTTCACGCGCGTCCGTGCGCGCGCACGCAGCGGAAACGGCGCCAAATGATGCTATTTAAACCTGGAAGTGCCTGCAGCAAGTGCTGCTCATTCTACAGCGTCCGTGACCTGTGACCCTCAGCTCCCTTTATCTGTTCCAGTGTTCGTTTGCCTCCTGTTTGACTCGGCTTGTCCTGACCTGCTGTTTTGCTACCAGCACCGACCCCGGCTATCCACGACCATCCGATTGTCTACTCTTTTGTACCTCTGCTGCCCGCCCGTTGAACGAACCTCGCTTGGACTTGACTACCCGCCTGAATGATCCTTTTGTACCTTCCTGCCTGCCCGTTGCCGACCCAGCTTGTACGACCACTCTTCTATCTGCACGTCTTCTGGAACCTCACTACATCATCAGTGACCATCCAGCCCTCGTGCCATCCCACACTCTTGGACCTCTGTCTACTCTACCAGGGGTACTTGAATCGGGTGCGCAAGAGCGGTTGTTCCCTGCACAAGACAGACTCCACCACCAGGTTCGTGACAGAGACGCTGCAACACACTGATAATCGAATGCACAGATTCACAAACATTAAGTGAGCTGGGGAGAGTCAGCCCAGTGACATGTACTATTGCACACTGGAACCGACCAGTGTGCGATAGTACATGTCACTGGGCTGACTCTCCCCAGCTCACTTAATGTTTGTGAGTCTGTGCATTCGATTACCAGTGTGTTGCGGCGTCTCAGTTTGTTGTCTTCATCGGCGGTTCTCGCCTCCTGTTGCAGGATTCCTTCCTTTTTTATGAGGTCAACATTACCAGTAACTGAGGTCTAAGCACTTTGGATATCCTGCCTTGATTGATATTCCTCTTGGATATGATGAATTATGGATGTAGCTCGTTGGATGTGAATCCTATGGTTATCTGATGTTTCTTCTCTGGAAATCCTTTCTGATAAAGGGCGTTTATCCAGAGTATTTCTGGTAAGGGCATTTATACATACTCCCGGTGGAGGTTGTCACTGCATGCGGGTGAAGAGTGTACCTACACAACTGTGATTACCCTGGTTGAGAGGACTTTATTTATACCAGTCATTTTTTACTTGGATTTTTTACCACTGGACATAGATATTTTATCATTGGACATTTGCACTTATACTAGCACTGAAATATTGCTAAAAAATAGCGCTGCACTGTTTTTCTCTTTCTGATAGAATGTATCAATGTACGGTCCCTTGAACTGTGAGGCATAAAACGTAGAGGTGGGTCAAAAGTGAGTATGTTCCACAGCTGGATCAAAACAAGCCTTAAGGGGTTGACTGTCGATGTGCCCCTCCTCCCAGAGTTCCCAAAGGCTCTGGAGGGTTGGGGCATCATCAACAGGAGTCCCCACATCTGACCCCAGGGGTGGATCATCTTCACTGACCAGATTTCAATGACCATCAGGTTTCTAATGAAATGGCTAAGATCTTTGAAGAGACCAAATTTATAAGCAGATGCACAGGGGTCAAAACTAAATCCTGTCCTGAGCAAAGCTGTTTGGGCATCATCAAGGATATGTGAAAACAAATTACAAATTTTAATAGTGCTCAGGGAGGACTCTGCTTCTGTTCTTTTGTGTCTTTTTTTTTGCTAGTCGGATGTTGACCACCCCCACGCCCACCTTTATAAGTTTCTTTTTCCTTCCAGTGGGGTGCTAGGGGATATCTCTAAAAAAAGATGGGTCCTCAACAAAGGGATCAGAAGCCTGAGCAACTGCGCCAGATGACTCTGGTGGTGTGGGGACAGCTGAAGAGGTAGTCAGTACCGAATCATCCGAAATGAGTGTCAAGGAACTGCATCTATTGGTAATGGGAAGGGAAAGTCCACAGTGTCAGTGTGGATATGGCCTGGATTAGGACAAGATGGACCTGAAACTGTTTTGCCACAAGGGTAGAGAAACTATCCAAATTGTCTCCCGGAGATTGCACTTGGAGGAGCAAATCCATTGCACTTGGAGGAGCAAATCCATTGGAAACGGGCAAGAGCTGTAACCCAGAAAATAGACACCCGCCCCATGAGCCTGTTTGACCTAAGTTGCCCTATCTAAACATGTTCTTTTGTTTTGTATTTTTAGAGTCTGGATCACTTTATTATATTGTATTTTGTTAGTGTATTCCAAAATAATTTTTAATAATAGTTAAAGTTGATGAGAACATGTTCTCAGTAAGTTAACATTTTAAGTGATAACTTGACTTCATTTTAAAGGATAATTTCTTTATATTGCTTAATAAAAAAACATTCTCTTTGTATAAATTTCTTCGTAAACTTCTGCCACAAAGAAGTATTTGGCATCCACATTCAATGTTGCAGAGACAGCACTCCTACCTTTCATCTTGCCAGATCCTGATTCTAAAGGAATCCATTTACATTCAAAAATAAAGTCATGTTTCAGGTGCTCACTGATCAATCATATAATAAATGTGCAGTGCTAATAAAGTGACAAGAATGATATATTGGGACCACCATTGATAGGGATCCCCGTTGATCCTATACTAATGTGACAGAGTAAATCTCCTTAAAATAACTAGTAATTAAATGTAAAATTAAAACATTAATTGATAACTAGAGTTGATCGAACCTCTGGAAGTTTGGATTCTGCTGGTTCGGCCGAACTTCGGGACAAAGTCCGGGTTCGGGTCCGGACTGGACCCGAACTTTGACACGGACCCCGTACCCCATTGAAATCAATGGGGACCCGAACTTTTAGGCACAAAAATGGCTGTAACAAAGCCCTGGAAAGTCCTAGAGGTCTGCAAAAGGAAGGAAAATGGGGGTAAGGGTCGGACAAGTGCCCTACAAAGATATGGGGATAGGGAAATAACTTAAAATATTTTTTAACCTAAAATCACATAAAAAAATCAAAAATGGAGGTGGATGTAGAGTTGGATGTTGAGGAGGCGGTGAAAGTGGCTCTGGAGGAGGAGGAGGAGGTAGCCAACACTGTTTTTTTTTATTTTTGGAATTTTTTGTTTGTTTTTTAAACCAGCAATGTAGATGCACTTTTTAATTTTGTGCAAGAAACAATAATCTGTCCCTTTAAGCAACAGTAGGAACTTCTCCCTATAGAACTAGGAGATGATTTTCGATTCTAAAATCATCTCCAAGTTGTACAGGGAAAGCCTCCAGCTGTTGCTTTAAGGGAAAGATCAGTGTTCTAAAATCATCTTCAAATTGTGTGGAAAATCCTTATATCAGCTGCAGAGAAGCCATATTAGTGTTTTAAAATCATCATCAAATTGTGTGGAAAATCATTATATCAGCCACAGAGAAGCCATATTAGTGTTTTAAAATCATCATCAAATTGTGTGGAAAATCATTATATCGGCCGCAGAGAAGCCATATTAGTGTTTTAAAATCATCATCAAATTGTGTGGAAAATCATTATATCAGCCGCAGAGAAGCCATATTAGTGTATTAAAGTCATCATCAAATTGTGTGGAAAATCATTATATCAGCCGCAGAGAAGCCATATTAGTGTATTAAAATCATCATCAAATTGTGTGGAAAATCCTTATATTAGCCGCAGAGAAGCCATAGTAGTGGTTTAAAATCATCATCAAATTGTGTGGAAAATCATTATATCAGCCGCAGAGAAGCCATATTAGTGTTTCAAAATCATCATCAAATTGTGTGGAAAATCCTTATATCAGCCGCAGAGAAGCCATATTAGTGTTTTAAAATCATCTTCAAATTGTGTGGAAAATCCTTATATCAGCCGCAGACAAGCCATATTAGTGTTTTAAAATCATCATCAAATTGTGTGGAAAATCTTTATATCATCCGCAGAGAAGCCATATTAGGCAGCTGACAAATACTGAGGTTGAAAATATCCCGAGGGAGGAGTGCTTGAAAGATAGAAATGAGAAGGTGAATAATGACCAGCTTAAATGGAGCTTTATTTCTAATTTCCATTGCCAGTACAGAGAGATAGAGGAGATATATCGGAAATATTGGCATATTTTAAAATTGGATAAGGATTTAGGACCATTTCTACCTGAAAAGCCTAGTTTCATTTATAGAAAGGCTCCTACATTTGGAGACAGTATAGTTAAAAAGATTACGGATGCCCCAGGTACATTAAAATTACAGATTGAACAAAAAGGTTTTTTTGCCTGCCGAAATTGCAAAGCTTGTAAAACTGTGAATATTGTAAATAGAGGACGTACGTCCTTCACTAATTGGGAGGGACGTAATTTTGACATAGAGGAATTTATCACATGCAATTCAAGCTATGTCGTATACCTCCTATGGTGTCCTTGTGGACTAACTTATATTGGTAGGACAAAAAGACAATTGAAGATCAGAGTAGCAGAGCATCTAGCCAATATTAGGAGAGGTTATAAGGAGCACAGTGTGTCCCTTCACTTCAGGATTAAACATAACAGAAATCCAGCCCTCTTACAGTTCTGTGGAATTGACCTGGTATATTCATCCTGGAGGGGTTCTAATCGCGTGAGACAATTGTCTCAACGTGAAACTAAGTGGATCTTCTTGATGAAGAGTCTGACCCCTAGAGGAATGAATGTGGAACTGGATGTCAATTCTTTTATCAATGATTTTTAAACCTGAATGCATTTATGAATTATCCCAATTAACATTGTGAGGGTTGTAGCTGTGGTCATAGATATTTTGAATTGATTTATTTAAATCTAGGTGCCTGTAACAATTATATTTTTTTTGAGTGTGAGATGACTGAACATTGCAAAAAACCGTCCCTATCAATTCTGAGAAAGAGCTGGGATGTTATATATTATTATGGGATGAGCAAATAGATGTTCACTTTTAAGGTGTAATGTTATTTACCCATATTGGGATTAATGATACTTCATGTTAATAGTCAAATAATTATATATGGGGAGGTTAGGGTTTAAATTGGATGACTATGATGGGACAGTAGTCTGTTGGCTATTGACATGAGGGATCAATTGATGAGTATATCCTGAGTTAGTCCCACTTTGTGGGGTGTTAGTCCCACCTAACAAAAGGGATATTAATATTTCGGCTTTTTAATTGAGTTTGCATTTGTCGGGTAAACCTGTATATAAATGAAGACCCTTGGGTATGTATGATAATTTTATTGATTAAAAACCGACTTTGCCGAATATTGACTTAAAGCGTATTGGAAAATGATATAGGGTGAGTCCCATGATCTAAGGTGAAATGGCTGATGTGTAAAGATGAAATTATATTGCTGTATCAATTAAAATGTTGGATGTTCTGTGGCTATCCATGAAGATGGAGTGCCGGAAGTAAGGAAAATGTTGGTTACGGAGTCAACTGATTACAACACCTGTCCCACCTGTGCAGATCAGAGGGGGAGGATAATTAAACTAATGGTTGCCGGCCGTGTGGAGTGTCACAGCTGAAGTCCATTGACGAAACGCGTCTGGCACATCCACACGGCAATTGATTTTTTCATGTAAGGAGAGATAGCTGTATTCATCCTGCGGGTCGGGGGAATCAGTGGTCGGAGAGGAGGGGAGCAGAGTGACAACATTCCCCAATCTCCGGCACTTCATTTAACCACTGCGATTTTCAAATTGATGTCTTGTAAGTACCCTAATATAGGGGAACCTTTTTTAATGTGCTATTAAACTTTCTGTTTTAAAAAGTTAATGCACTATATGGAGCTGTTTTTTCTTTTACTTCAAATGGAACTCTGATAACACCTGTGAAAGTTCAACCCAAAGTTCTTACCTTAAATGTGTGAGGTGAGCAGAGATCAAGGTGGGAGAGACGACTGAATCGTATCGATCGGACCATTACAGCAGTGCAGACAGGAGAGATTTGAGATACCCCTGTGGAAAGCCTTGTGTGGCAAACAAGCGAAGTGGCCGAGCACGAGAGTGTGAGGCAAAAAACTCTGGTGAGTAGGATTCCTGGTGGGAAATTGGGAAGATCGAATGGTGTATGCTCTATATGAAGATTCTGTTTATGGGATTTGTCTGATCACGGTCCTGAGAACTACATATATGAAGAACTTTTGAACTGTACTGATGTTTTAGCGCTACATAGTATTACCTATAGTGGCTTGGTGATACAATAGTTTTACATGTATGAGAAATTGATTGTAGCAGCTGCTTGGATGAAGTAATGTTTTTGAGTAATGAAAATGTCTACAGGATATTAGCGCAGATTTGTTGATCTTGTATTTAGGAGGGCGGTGTATTAAGGGATCATCATTTGGTTTAGCTGACAAATACTACTTACTACACAAAACTGGACTATGATCCGACCCAGGATTTTACTAAGCAATTAAAAGGTCTCGTTAAAACAATGCCAAGTCACCTACACTCAGAAGTTATAAATGCGATTCCGAAAAACCCAGAAATTGGAGACTTCTACATGCTACCCAAGATTCATAAGCCAGGAAATCCAGGCAGACCCATCATAACAGGTATGAATACACTCACTGAACATATCTCAGGCCTTGTTGAAAATATGTTAAAACCGTTGATGAACACTGCAAGACACCACAGATTTTCTTAACAACCTCAACAATATACAACAATTACCACCTAATACACTTCTAGTCACTATGGATGTACAATTTCTGTACAGTAACATCACTCACAAGGATGGATTGGCTGCATGTCACAGATTCTTATCATCCTCACCAAACCACAAATACACTGCTGAGG
Source organism: Glandirana rugosa (assembly GCA_018402905.1). Lineage (NCBI taxonomy): Eukaryota > Metazoa > Chordata > Amphibia > Anura > Ranidae > Glandirana > Glandirana rugosa. The sequence continues at coordinate 70,462 of BLSH010189845.1, forward strand.
ATGTTACACGGCTCATGGAATTCATACTCACACACAACTACTTCACTTTCAACAATGGCATCTATCTCCAGTGTATGGGTACTGCTATGGGAAGTTAAAACGGCACCCCAATATGCAAATTTATTTATGGCTGACCTGGAGGAAAAATTCCTGAACAGCATACAACATAAGCCATACAGATATTATCGTTATATTGATGATATCTTTATGATATGGACTGAAGGTGAAGAACATTTTAAAACAGTTTGGCTCATTGATCAACACCTTTCAACCATCTTTCGAACTAAAAATGGATTATTCAAACACACATGCCAACTTCATAGACACTACAGTATATATCAGGGATGACAAGCTTTACACTTCGATACACAGAAAACCGACTGCCGATGCAGCTATCTCCATAGTTCCAGTTTTCACCCCCTACACACTAAACGGGCCATCATACACAGCCAGGCCATCAGATACCCCCGAATATGTTCAGAGCCAGAGGACAGAGATAAACATCTCAGAACACTGGCAGACTCCTTCCATAAGAAAGGGTACAAAGACAAAACCATCAACAACAGGATAAACACAGTCTTGAAAACCCGAAGAGAAAATCTCCTCCAATACAAAGAGAAAAAAACAAATAACCGTGTCCGACTAGTCACTACATACAACCCAACACTAGAAGGGATAAAAAAGATAATCAAAGATTTACAACCCATTATAACAGAAGATGATACTCTGAAGTAAGTAAGTACGTACCTCTAGTAATGTGGTGTACCTCATTCAATGCAGTAGGTGCAACAAAGGATGTTATGTTGGGGAAACAGGACAGAAATTACAAACAAGGATGAATTTACACAGATACTCCATTAAGAACCATAAAGAAGATGATTTCTGCACACCGGTGGGACATAATTTTTCACGCTATTGAAAACCTCAATGTTTTAGTTCTTAACCACTTGCCGACCGCCGATCGGCATCTGACGGCGGCAAAGTGGCTCGTTCCCGCAAAACGCCGTCATACGAGTCTAGTGAGCGCGTGCGCGCCGGCGGAGGCGCGCGCGCTCACCGCCGGAGGCGCGCGCGCGAGCTCACTGTGTTCGGGGAGGGCCAGGGAGCGGGTGCGGTGGCTTCGATTGCCGCCGGCTACCCGCGATGGCCCCCCCGGAGCTGTGTTCGGGGAGGGCCAGGGAGTGGGTGCGGTGGCTTCGATTGCCGCCGGCTACCCGCGATGGCCCCCCCGGAGCGAAGGAGCGGAGGTCCGTGTATTAAACACGGACCTCCGCACTGTGTGAGGGGGAAGGGCTGTGATCACAGCCTTCCTGTATACGAAGGCTGTGACCACTTCCCTTCCCCAGCTAGGCAAGCCCCCATACAGTTAGAACGCCCAGGGAACACAGTTAACCCTTAGAGCGCCCCCTGCAGGTTAACCCCTTCACTGCCAATGGCATTTACACAGTAATCAGTGCATTTTTATAGCACTGATCGCTGTATAAATGCCAATGGTCCCAAAAAAGTGTCAAAATAGTCCGACGTGTCCGCCGCAATATCGCAGTACCGCTAAAAATCGCAGATCACCGCCATTACTAGTAAAAAAAATAAAAAAATAAAAACCCCAAAAATGAATTCTCATCATCCGTAAACGCGACCACTTTTGCGCAAACCAATCAATAAACGCCGATTGCGATTTTTTTTATCGCAAATATGAGGAAGAATATAAATCGGCCAAAAACGGTGAAAAAAAATGTTTTTTTATATTTTTTTTTTGGATTTGTATTTTAGGAAAAAGTAAGAAATTTGGGTTTTTTTTGCAAAATTGTTGCTCTTCTTTTGTTTATAGCGGCGATCAGAAATGACGCAGCGGTGATCAAATACCACCAAAAGAAAGCTCTGTTTGTGGGAAAAAAAGGACACAAATTTCGTTTGGGTACAACGCCGCACGACCGCGCAATTGTCAGTTAAAGCGACGCAGCGGCGAATCGCAAAAAGGGCTCCGGTCCTAAAGCTGGAAATCCTTCCGGGGCTGAAGTGGTTAAAGGGGATTTCAGAACCATGCAGGAAAGGAAAACATTTGAACTAAGAATGATTCTTCTTTTGACACAAAAAATAATGGCTTAAACTTGGATATAGGTTTCTCACTCACTATTCTAAAGTTTTACGACCCGCTCTGTGACTGTCACCCCCCCTCCCCTTCCCAGTCTATAAGTCTGCCTGCCTTATTTGTTTGTTTTTCCTCTTTCTCCTTTACTTAAGAGTTTTTTTTGTTTTTTTTTAATTTTACATTTAATCAATAGTTGTTGTAAGGAGATTCACTTTGTGACATTAGTGTAGGATCTATGGGGATCCCTATCAATGGTGGTCCGCATATGTCATCCTTGTCACTTTATTAGCGCTGCACATTTACTATTTGATTTTTCAACACAATTTATTTGTCCTTTTGTGGTGCTAGCAGCTTTTTAGTATTTTGAGACCCTTAGTGCGGTGTTCTTCTATATACAGTACTGTTGATTAATCATAGGTTTTATTCTGAAGAAGTTAAAGAAATTAAACATTAGAAGAAATTACACTTTGCTACAATGTAAAGCAGTGAGTGTACAGCTTGTATAACAGTGTAAATTTGCTGTCCCCTCAAAATAACTCAACACACAGCCATTAATGTCTAAAACGCTGGCAACAAAAGTAAATATACCCCTAAGTGAAAATGTCCAAATTGGGCCCAAAGTGTCAATATTTTGTGTGGCTTCCATTATTTTCCAGCACTGCCTTAACCATCTTGGACATAGAGTTCACCAGAGCTTCACAGGTTGCCACTGGAGTCCTCTTTCACTTCTCCAGGAGGACATCACAGAGCTGGTGAATGTTAGAGATCTTGGGCTCCTCCACCTTCCATTTGAGGATGCCCCAAAAATGCTCAATAGGGTTTAGGTCTGGAGACAGGCTTGGCCAGTCCATTGCCTTTACCCTCAGCTTCTTTAGCAAGGCCATGATCATCTTGGAGGTGTGTTTGGGGTTGTTATCATGATGGAATACTGCCCTGCGGCCCAGACTCCGAAGGGAGGGGATCATGCTCTGCTTCAGTATGTCACAGTACATGTTGGCATTCATGGTTCCCTCAGTGAACTGTAACTCCCCAGTGCCAGCAGCACTCATGCAACCCCAGACCATGACACTCCCACCACCATGCTTGACTGTAGGCAAGACACACTTGTCTTTATACTCCTCACCTAGTTGCCACCACACACGCTTGGCACCATCTGAACCAAATAAGTTTATCTTGGTCTCATCAGACCACAGGGCATGGTTCCAGTAATCCATGTCCTTAGTCTGCTTGTCTTCAGCAAACTGTTTGCGGATTTTTTCTTGTACATCAACTTTAGGAGAGGCTTCCTTCTAGGACAACAGCCATGCAGACCAATATGATGCAGTGTGCGGCGTGTGGTCTGAGCACTGACAGGCTGACCCCCCACCCCTTGAACCTTTGCAGCAATGCTGGCAGCACTCATACGTCTATTTCCCAAAGACAACCTCTGAATATGACTCTGAGCATGTGCACTTAACTTCTTTGGTCAACCATGGCGATGGTTGTTCTGAGTGGAACCTGTCCTATTAAACCGCTGTATGGTCTTGGCCACTATGCTTTAGCTCAGTTTCAGGATCTTGTAAATCTTAAAGCCAAGGCCATCTTTATGTAGAGCAACAATTCTTTTTTTAGATCCTCAGAGAGTTCTTTGCCATGAGGTGCCATGCTGAACTTCCAGTGACCAGTATGAGAGAGTGAGAGCGATAAAACCAAATGTAACACATCTGCTCCTCATTCTCACCTGAGACCTTGTAACACTAATGAGTCACATGAGTCATGGAAATTGGCTAATTGGGCCCAATTTGGACATTTTTCACCTAGGGGTGTACTCACTTTTGTTGCCAGCGGTTTAGACATGAATGGCTGTGTGTTGAGTTATTTTGAGGGGACAGCAAATTTACACTGTTATGCAAGCTGTACACTCACTACTTTACATTGCAGCAAAGTGTCATTTCTTCAGTGTTGTCACATGTATATAATAAATTATTTTCAAAAATGTGAGGGGTGTACTCACTTTTGTGAGTTACTATATATATATACAGTATATAAAAGAAAAAAGAAGGCTGCACTAAATTATGAAACCCCATACAGATGAGTGAATGTGAAAACTAAACCCGTTAATAGCTGGAAAATATGAACTGAATAAAATCTAAATTAATGTTAAATACACATAATGAATACAATATATGTTAAATGTCTATAAATAGATAAAACATCCCAAATGTTATGAAAATATGGTTCATAAAAAAAAAAAAAAAAAAGTTTTAAAGATAGGTGTTCCGATGGATCAAACACACCAAGTGCTCTTAAGATTACAATAAGTGAGAATCCTTCACCAACATCAATGCTGCTTACCAAATGTAAGCGCAAGGAGTGCTTTGGTTTCTCACCCAGCAAGGGTCCCCGTTGGGGAATGTGAAACTTCTCCCAATCTGGCCATTCCAGATCACCAAGCTCCTCACAGCAGAATATCCAGCATGAAGGGGGCCTTAGGCATGTAGACTAGAAACACTTCCACTGTGCATTCACCACAAACCCCACTACGGGGTATGGCCAGCTTCCCTTAGGAAGTGGAAAGTGGGCTCTGTTCCAGTATTCAGATACCCAGTAGAAAAAAAGGCAATATAGCGTATTACTGCTATAAAAATGTAATACATATAAAAAGTTGCACTTACAGCAAGGATAAAAACAATTAGCAAGATCAGATATAACTGGCCGGCTCTGCACATTAGCTTCTACAAGGCAGTGGCGCCAGCGCGCCCTCCCGACGTACTGGGTATCCAAATACCGGAACAGAGCCTGCTTTCCTCTGCTTCCCAAAGGGAAGCTGGCTATACCTTGTAGTGGGGTTCGTGGTGAATGCTCTCACTCATACTGGTCACTGGAAATTCAACATGGCACCTCATGGCAAAGAACTCTCTGAGGATCTGAAAAAAAAGAATTGTTGCTCTACATAAAGATGGCCTAGGGTATAAGAAGATTGCCAAGACCCTGAAACGGAGCTGCAGTATGGTGGCCAAGACCCTACAGCGGTTTAACAGGACAGGATCCACTCAGAACAGCGCCTCGCCATGGTCGACCAAAGAAATTGCGTGTACGTGCTCATCATCATATCCAGAGGTTGTCTTTGGGAAATATATGTATGAGTGCTACCAGCATTTCTGCAGAGGTTGAAGTGGTGGTCATCCTGTCAGTGCTTAGACCAGGGGTCCTCAAACTATGGCCCTCCAGTTGTTCAGGAACTACAATTCCCATCATGCCTAGTCATGTCTGTGAATGTCAAAGTTTTACAATGCCTCATGGGATGTGTAGTTCCGCAACAGCTGGAGGGCCGTAGTTTGAGGATGCCTGGCTTAGACCATACACCGCACACTGCATCAAATTGGTCTGCATGGCTGTCATTCCAGAAGGAAGCCTCTTCTAAAGATGATGCACAAGAAATCCTGCAAACAGTTTGCTGAAGACATGCAGGCTAAGGACATGGATTACTTGAACCATGTCCCGTGGTCTGATGAGACCAAGATAAACTATTTGTTTCAGATAGTGCCAAGCATGTGTGGTGGCAACTAGGTGAGGACTACAAACACAAGTCTGTCTTGCCTACAGTCAAGCACCTGTTCTACCCTATAATCACCAGGAATGCCCAAACTTGTTTTTTTTAATCAACACACAGCCATTAATGCCTAAACCACTGGCAACAAAAGTGAGTACACCCCTAAGTGAAAATATGCAAATTGGACCCAAAGTGTCAATAGTTTGTGTGGCCACCATTATTTTCCAGCACTGCCTTAACCCTCTTGAGCACGGAGTTCACCAGATTGTCACAGGTTGCCACTGGAGTCCTCTTCTGGCAATGTCTTTAGACATTAATGGCTGTGTGTTGAGTTATTTTGAGGGGACAGCAAATTTACACTGTTATACAAGCTGTACACTCACTACTTTACATTGTAGCAAAGTGTAATTTCTTCAGTGTTGTCACATGAAAAGATAGAATAAAATATTTACAAAAATGTGAGGGGTGTACTTACTTTTGTGAGATACTATATATACGGTATATACAGGTGATACTCGAAAAATTAGAATATCGTGCAAAAGCTCATTTATTGCAGTAATGGAACTTAAAAGGTGAAACTAATACATGAGATAGACTCATTACATGCAAAGCAAGATAGTTCAAGCCGTGATTTGTCATAATTGTGATGATTATGGCTTACAGCTCATGAAAACCCAAAATCCACAATCTCAGAAAATTAGAATATTGCATGCAATCAATAAAACAAGGATTGTACATAGAACAATATCAGACCTCTGAAAAATATAAGCATGCATATGTACTCAGTACTTGGTTTGGGCCCCCTTTGCAGCAATAACTGCCTCAATGCAGCGTGGCATGGAAGCTATCAGCCTGTGGCACTGCTGAGGTGTTATGGAAGACCAGGAAGCTTCAATAGCGGCCTTCAGCTTCTCTTGGCAATGCCCCATAGATTCTATATGGGGTTTAGGTCAGGTGAGTTTGCTGGCCAATCAAGCACAGTAATCCCACTGTCATTGAACCGGGTCTTGGTGCTTTTAGCAGTGTGGGCAGTGCCAAGTCCTGCTGGAAAATGAAGTCAGCAACCCCATAGAGCTCGTCTGCGGAAGGAAGTGCTCCAAAATCTCCTGGTAGACGGCTGCGTTGACCCTGTACTTAATGAAGCACAGTGGACCAACACCAGCAGATGACATGGCTCCCCAAATCAAAACAGACTGTGGAAACTTCACACTGGACTTCAAGAATCTTGCAGTGTGTGCCTCTCCATTCTTCCTCCATACTCTGGGTCCTTGGTTTCCAAATGAGAGGCAAAATGTGCTCTCATCAGAAAAGAGGACTTTGGACCACTGTGTTACAGACCAGGTCTGTTTTTCTTTAGCCCAGGTAAGACGCTTCTGACATTGTTTTTTGTTCAGGAGTGGCTTGACAAAAGGAATACAGCATTTGAAGCCCATGTCCAGGATCTGTCTGTGTGTGGTGGCTCTTGATGCACTGACTCCAGCCTCAGTCCACTCCTTGTGAAAGTTCCCAACACCTTTGAATGACCTTTTCCTGACAATCCTCTCCAGGCTGCGGTCATCCCTGCTGCTTGTGCACCTTTTCCTTCCACACTTTTCCCTTCCACATAACTTTCTATTAATGTGCTTTGATACAGCACTTTGGGAACATCCAACTTCTTTTGCAATTACCTTTTGAGACTTTCCCTCCTTATGGAGGGTGTCAGTTATGGTTTTCTGCACAACTGGCAGGTCAGCAGTCTTTCCCATAATTGTGATTCCTACTGAACCAGACTGAGAGACCATTTAAAGGCTCAGGAACCCTCAGAAAGACCATTTCTGAAGGCCAGAGAGAACCAGATTTCCATGGATGAATTGAATAGAGGACCCTCTGTGCTATCTGTACATTGGAGAGGATGGGAGCAACAAAAAGGACTAAAGAACCGAGTCTAAGTACACCCCCCAGATCTTCACCAGAGACCCCGCAAAAGGCAGAAACTTCACCTTTGATAGTAGTGAGAGCCAAACGCTGGTCCAGAACCAAGTCCTTTTCCCACCTTTTTTTTAGGATATGTATGATTTTTTAACATTTTTCATTTATTTATTTATTTTATTTTTTATATTTTTTTTACTGTTTCCTTGTAAGGCTGTTATTGCCCTGATTAGGTATGGGCCTTATCCCCCCCCCCCCCGTTTGGTTTGCACCAGAACATGCGAACAGACAACAAATCTGTGCAAACATTCAAACACCATTAAAGTCTATGGGACCCAAACATAAAAAATTAAAAGTGCTCATTTTAAAGGCTTATATGCAATGTTGTTGCCCTAAAAAGTGTATGGGGACCGGGGTCCTGCCCTAGGGGAAAAGTATCAATGCAAACAAAATGTTTTTAAATTGATCGTTTTTTTCAGGAGCAGTGATTTTAATAATGCTTAAAGTGAAACAATAAAAATTAAATATTTACTTAAATATTGTGCCTGGGGGGTCCCTTAGTCTGCCTGTAAAAGGGCACACCTCTGTGATGTTTAGAACATAGCCAGAGCAAAATGACACTTGTGAAGGAAAAATTGTCATTTAAAAACGCACTCGTGGCTGTAATGTATTGCCGGCTCCCGGCAATATAGATAAAAATCACTGAAAAAAATTGTGTGGGGTCCCCCCCAGACAGTCCATGCCAGACCCTTTGGTCTGGTATGGATTTTAAGAGGAACCCCAAGCCAACATTGTTTAAAAAAATAGACGTGGGGTTCCCACTAAAATTCAAAACCGACCCTTATCCGAGTATGCAGCCCTGGCCGGCCAGAATAGGGAGGGATGGGCGAGCACCCCCCAAACCATGCCAGGCTACATGCCCTCAACATGGGGAGTATGGGTGCTTTGGGGCAAGGGGGGCTCTGTGCCCCCCACCCCAAAGCATCTTGTCCGCATGTTGGTGGGGACAAGAGCCTGTTCCCCACAACCCTGGGCTGTGATTGTGGGGGTCTGTGAGTGGGGGGCTTATCAGAATCTGGAAGCCCCCTTTAATAAGGAGGCTCCCATATCCCGACCCCCCCACATGAGTTAGTATCATGTACATCGTGCCCCCACTACTTCACCAAAAAGTGTCAAAAAAGAAAAAAACACAGGAGACAATTAAGTCCTTTTGAAGGGAATATCATGGGATCATACAGCTGTACCTCTAGTAATGGGGTATATCTGATTCAATGCAGTCAGTGCAACAAAGGGTGTTATGTTGGGGAAACAAGACAGAAATTGCAAACAAGGATGAATTTACACAGACATTCCATCAAGAATCATAAAGAAGATGATTCCTGCACACCGGTGGGACAACATTTTTCACAACCGGACCACACTATTGAAAACCTCAATGTTTTAGTTCTTGAAGGCGATTTCAGAACCATGCAGGAAAGGAAAACGTTTGAACTAAGAATGATTCTTCTTTTTGACCCAAAAAATAACGGCTTAAACTTGGATATCGGTTTTCTCACTCATTATTCTAAAGTTTTACGACCCCCTCTGTGACTGTCAACCCCCCCTCCCCTCCCCAGTCCATAACTCTGCCTGTCTTATCTCTCTATCTCTGCAGCTAGTTTCATTACCATGGCCTTATACATTCATTTGTATTTGTTTGTTTTTCCTTTCCCTTAGAGTTTTTTTTTTCTCTTTTTTTAACATTTGGCTAAAACTGTTTTTATTCAGTACTGCTTGGACCTTGAAGAAGGGGAGATACCCCGAAAGCTTGTCCTGAAAAAATTTATGTTAGTGCAAATAAAAAAAGTATCATGGACAGTACTCGATTTTCTCTGGCACTATTGCACTAATACGGCTACAATCACCTCAAGAAAAAAGAAAAAAAGTATATTTTCAACTTTATGTTATTACAAACATACAATAAACTAAATTTTAGTCATACATTTTTGCCAAATTTTTTCACAAAGTTGTCACTAAATGATATGTTGCTTGAACATGCCATGGGTATATGTGAAATTACACCCCAAAATACAATTTGCTGCTTCTTCTGAACATGGGGATACCACATGTGTGAGACTTTCTGGCAGTCTAGCCGCGTACAGAACCCCAAAATCCAATCACCGCCTTCAAGCTTTCTAAGTGCGTAAAAAGGTGTTTTTACTCCTCACTCCCTATCACAGTTTCGGAGGCCATGGAATGCCCAGATATCACAAACCCCCCAAATGACCCCATTTTGGAAAGTAGACTCTCCAAGCTATTTGCCGAGAGGCACGTTGAGTATTTTGCACTTCTCACTTTTTGTCACATTTTTAAATTTGAAAAAAGTAAAAAAAAAAAAATTCTGTTTATTTCTTCATTTTCCAAAACAAAGGAGAGCTGCAAAATATGCACCATGCCTCTTAGCAAACACCTTGGGGTGTCTACTTTCCAAAATGGGGTCATTTGGGGGGTTTTGTGCTACCTTGACATTTCAGGGCCTCCAAAAACGTGATAGGTACTGGGGAGCAAAATCACCATTTTTTGCCTTTAGAAAGCCTGAAGGCGGTGATTGTTTTTTTGGGGTTCTGTACACGGCTAGGCTCCCAAAAAGTCACACACATGGGGTATCCCCTTACTTAGGAGAAGCAGCAGAAAGTATTTTGGGGTACAATTCCACATATACCCATGGCATGTGTGAGCAATATATCATTTCAGTGACAGCTTTGTGTAAAAAAAATAAAAATTGTAATTTCCCCAAAACTTGTGGCAAAGTATAAAATATTCCATGGATTCAACATGCCTCACAGCAGATAGCTTGGGGTGTCTACTTTGCAAAATAAGGTCATTTGTTTTTTTTTTTTTACTATCTGGGCATTTCATGGCCTCTGAAACCTGGGTAGGTAGTGAGGAGTGAAGGCATAAATTTTCGCCCTTAGAAATCCTGAAGGCGGTAATTGGTTTCGGGATACCGTACGCCGATAGGCTCCCAAAAAGTCTCACACATGGGCTATCCCCGTACTCAGGAGAAGCAGAAGAATGTATTTTGGGGGTTTAATTTCACACATACCCATGGCAAGTGTGAGCAATGTATCATTTCAGTAACAACTTTGTGTAGTTTTTTTTTGTCATTTTTCAATCACTTATGACAAACAAATAAAATATTCCATGGACTCAACATGCCTCTCAGAAAAAAAGCTTGGGGTGTCTACTTTCCAAAATGGTGTTATTTGGGGGGGGTTGAACTGTCCTGGCATTTTATGCCCAACATCACCCACTCTTCTAACCACTTGAACCATAAAGTATTTTCTGACACATTTTGTTTACATGAAAAAATACTTTTATTTGCTAGAAAATTACTTTGAACCCCAAACATTATATATTTTTTAAAGCAGAGGCCCTACAGATTAAAATAGTGAGTGTTGCAATTTTTTATTCAGAAAGTATTTGCGCAGCAATTTTTCAAGTGCAATTTTTGGGGAAAAAAAAACACTTTTTTGAATTTTATTGCACAAAAACACACTATTTTGCCCAAATGTTTGGTGAAATATAAAAGTTGATCTCATGCCAAGTGCATAGACACCAAACATGACATGCTTTAAAAATTACGCACACCCGCAAAGCGGCGACAAACTATATACATTTTTAAAAGCATTTAAAAGCCTTTACAGGCTACCGCTTTAGATCTGCAGAGGAGGTCTACTGCTAGAATTACTGCCCTCGATCTGACGTTCGCGTTGATACCTCACATGCATGGTGAAATTGTTGTTTACATACGACACGAGACTGACGCTTGTGTCCACCATGCACGGGAGGCAGAAGGAAATACTTTTTTTTTTAATTATTCATTTTGCTTTTTAATTTATTTTTACACTGTCCCTTTCATCTTTTTTTATCATTTTTATTTTTATCACAGAGAATTTAAATATCCCCTATGATAAAAATCGGTATTGTAGCATATTTTTTTTGTTTTAAATGTGTGGTCTACTAAACTCAAAATCTTTCCTCAGCCCTTAAAGCATATGACCACACCAAAATCAGTTTGATAAGATGCTTCCCCAATTTCCCAATGGCGCTGTTTATATCTGGCAAAACCGAAGTCACAAAATGCTCATAGCCTCCAGTTTCTTAGGCCATGGAGATGACTGGAGCCATTCTAGTCTTCAATCAGCTCTATAGTCAGCTGGCGGAACCACCAGCTGCATTCTCGCGTTCCCCGGTGGGAAAGGAGAGCCTGAGAAGACCAGCAACATACTAGTACATCGCTGGTCCTTGTTGGGCATATATTGTAATGTTCTTTTTTTCATGAAAAAAAAGAATCAATCGGTGGGTATGCCCACCATTGGAAATCCTCCCTTCATCCTCCCACTTCTAATGGTGGGCATAGCCACTTTTTAAAAAAAATATACCGGAGCATAGAGGCAATCCGCCTCAATTTCCACCCACTGCCCCTATACTCCGGTATATTTGCTCTTTTTTTTTTTTTAAATCACTGCCAACAGCGCTGGAGACATTGCTTTATGAATGGAGGGAGCAAACGCTTTTGCTGTCACCATTAATAAATCAGTGCTGCAGCTGAATGGCATACCTGAAAAGGAATAAACAATTAATAAAACACAGTAACATAAAAAATTACATACCGGGGGGGCGTGGCGACCGGCGATGAGGAAAGCCACATAAAGCTGTACCTCCGCTCGGCCACTCTGGGACTAACCACCATATGCGGATTCTCCAGCCATAGAAAGCGCCTAAATCAGCCTAGAAACACCGCAACCCACGCTGACCTAGTAGCGATGACAAGGCACAAAAATCATCAAGCCCAGCTGGAGAGGTTGGCGAACTTCTTCCAGCCGACGGGTCGTGGGCCTCGGCAATATGGCGGCGGCACGTGCTCACCGCTGAAGACGGGAACGAAGGCTGCAGGAGGAGACCGAGCCAGCACGAACCCTTCCCGCAAGATCCAACAGGTAGGAAACCCAGACTCTGGGGACTCCTCGGGCTCATCCTCCCCCTCAACACGCAGCCCAGCAAAAACAAAGCCCCACAGGGAACCACTACACGAATGAGGGGATGAAATGGAAGCGGACACGCAGCACTTACTCAACACACAGGCCGCACAGGATCCTATTTCTACCTTCCCTACCCAGGGGAACCCAGTGTCAGACATAAGATTAAAGGACATGTTAATGTCCCTCCTCTCCTCACTACAAGCTGACCTGAAGGGGTGTCTTTCTCAGATCCACAATGAGATACTTGATCTAGGACAAAGGGTGGACACTGTAGAATCATGAGTAGAAACCTGCATTTCTTCCTACAACAACATGGTAGATGCCCATGATAATCACACGGAAGAAATAGCATGGCTGAAAGCAAAGGTCGCAGACCTAGAGGACAGATCGAGACGATTGAACATAAAAATAAGAGGAATTCCTGAAGCTGTCCCCCCGAGCCAATTGAGACAACATGTAACAAGCCTTTTTCTCTTGCTTGTACCAGCTTTATCACAATCAGAGCTGGAAATTGACAGGATCCATAGGCTACCCAAACCTTCCTTTATTTCCCCTGAAGCACCAAGAGATGTGTTGCTGAAAATGCACCATTTTCAATCGAAAGAACTGATTATGTCCCAACTAAGGAAGATGCAACCACTCCCTGAGGACCTATCGGGCCTACAATTCCTCCCCGACCTTTCACGTCACACACTCCAAAGGAGGAAGAACCTTGCAACTATTACCAAGGCATTGAGGAACCACAATATTCTGCATAAGTGGAAGTACCCTGCCTCCCTGTCAATATCCCATAATGGCTCAACAAACACTATTTAATCCCTTGAGGAAGGTATGCATCTGCTGCAGATGTGGGGTATAATCCCCACAAACACGGCTACACCCCCTAGAGGACCACCTCCTGAAGTTCTCAACCCAGAATGGCAAGTGGTAAACGCTCCGCCAAAAAACACCTAATTAACGGAGAATCCCGCTCAACTGCATCGGCAACAAATATACCCTCATAGTCCCAGGCCATGGATATAACCTCCTTCTGGCCCCCACACCAACTCAACACTCTACTTTGTTCACGAGCCTAACCTGGCTCTCTTTTTATAGTTCTAGTTATATTCTTGTCTTCTGTTACAACCACAGTTTTTGCCGGTCACCTCACAAGAGACCCTGTGACAAACCAACCGCATGGATCTTTGCCCCATTGCACCAGGAGGACAATGCGAGTCAAGTAAACATCATCTCCATTGACCAAGTATTTTCCAATGACCATTAAAATCCTTTTGCTGAATGTAAATGGACTAAACCACCCAGCAAAATGCTTCTCGATGTTGAAAGCGATAAGCACCAAAGCGGACGTAATCTGCGCCCAAGAGACCCACCTCCAAGCAAAAGACCATCCCAGATGTGCCCACCAGGACTTCCCCTACACATTCCTAGCGAACGCTTCGACCAAACAGAGAGGAGTGTTAATTGCAATCAAAAACACAGTCTCCTCGGGGGCGTGGCCTGGCACCGAGGGAGAAGGACGCATGGAGACAGAGCTCCGGAGCCTGATGAAGAAATCCTCTGCCATCCTGCTGCGGATCAACAGTTATTGAGGTAATAACTCCTCTATTACCACTTCTCCGCACCTAGCAGCTTCCTTCTCCCACCGGCGGTAGCCTGCTCTCGTCCACAGGCTGCCACACTACAGGCCTCATAGGACTGAGCCGCTTCCCAGTAATCCGCGGCTGCCAGTGGATAAATTCCACCGTCCAACATAAACCAAACGGGCAACCTCTCCTTCACACCCGGTAAAGCCGCGAACAGACTTACACAGACCAAGCGGAGATCACCGGCCGCGAGACCGGCACGCGAGTCCCCGGCTTTACCGCGGCCTACTTCACCCACCAGCGGCGGCCATCTTGCTCCACCCGAGACCCGCAAAAGCGCACAAAACATTCCCAAGAGTGAACGGGATGCTGAAGCTGGTCGGCTGAACACCACAGCTGAACACCACAGCTGATTACAAGCTCCATTATACCTGCCCGACGAGTTCTGCAGAACCCGCAATCTCAACCAGGTGGCCACATTGCTTCACCCAAGGCCTACCACAAGACAACAGTCACCACATGCATAGCGTCGGATCAGTACAAGTTACACAAACTAAAGCTTAACTAACCACAGACTCCCTGGACATCAAGTGCGCAGTGCACACACGAAAATACCTCGGGTAACCAGCCCACAACCCTAATCCACACCAACTAAATCTGACATAAGGAGAGAACAAGTACACAGTTACCCATGGCAGCCTAAGCCAAAGCTCTGAAAGGTGAACCGGAGCACTAAAGCCTCTTGTGCACAAACTCCAATTCCTGAAGCCACCCATTCAAACACCTTGTAACCCGTTCGATGGCAACGAGGAAGAGAAAGGAAGAACACCACCCTAAAAAGCTCATGGCCTTTTTTCATAGACCAGCAGCAATGGATAACAGACCTAATTTGACCGAAGAGGCAAGAACCAACTCTTCATCGGCAGCCTATACAGACCTACCGGACGCAGATCCTATAATCAATGAGGATCCACCACCTACCTCACAACTAGAAGACCCCTCATCGTCAAACCCAACCATGGGTAGCCCAGCTAAAGCTAGGCTGAGACTGGACTCACCATCTCTCCCATCACCGTCCGAAAACAAGGACCCAACCTCCACCAACCCAGCAGTCGACATACACACCCCAATAGCATATTTTCCCACGTCGGGACAACCGGTACTCGACACCATGATGAAGGACATGTTACTCTCATTCCAAGCCTCGCTAATGTCCAATCTTTCAGGCCTATTCACAAAGTTCAACAAAGAGCTACACCATTTAGGTGACAGAGTGTCCCATATCGAAAACAAAATGGAGGACTGCACCAGTACCATCAACGAATTAGTGGACGCCTATGAAGACTCCAAATCCGACAACGCCTGGATCAAGGCGAAGTTGGCTGATCTTGAGGACAGATCCAGGCGCAACAATATTAAACTACGCGGAGTTCCCGAAAGAATCCCCCAACACAACCTCCAAAAATATGCACAAGACCTAATCTCTGCCCTGATACCTGGCTTATCACTGGTCGAAAAAACAATAGACCGCATCCATCGCATCCCTAAACCCAAATACCTAGCTGACTCAACCCCCAGGGATGTGCTGATGAAAATTCACTTTTTCCCAGTGAAGGAACAACTACTTTTGAAAGCAAAAAAAAAAAAAAAAAACAGTAATAGATCTGGCGCTTGTTGTCCAGATGTGTATTGTCAATGACAGGTGATGTCTCAGCAGCCAAGATTCGCTCTGGGGGAAGAGCTAGGAACTGGAGGTGAACATGAATCGGTGGAGGCGCTTGAGAACAATAATCGTAACATGTGCCCCAACGGGATAATAAATAGCAAGTAAGATGCAGCAACGTGGTTGTAAAAAGATAAAATAAGTGTTTATTAAAGTACTTACAAACAGTAATGTTCCATATGGCTCCCAAAATGTGGCTGCAGTAGCCCTACTGGTTGTCCAAAAAAGCCTGGGTGCCCCAGATGGAGGGTGGAAACAGCGGTGTGGTGGGAGGCTTGCAGGGTGGTGGATAAACCAAGGGGGGGAAGAGAAGCGAAGGCTCCTAAGTGAGTAACTTCCTGGCACGAGCTGTGCAGTCAGAGCTCGCACTGTCGGGGAGGGGTGGGTGGAGCTGCAGCTGGATCCAACTCTCCTGGCAAGAGCCGCCCCATCAAACACACTGGGAAGATGAGGTGGGGGAAGCCGCAGTGTAGTCCCAGGTGACGTCAATCCTCGGACCTGCGGAGCAAGGCTGTGGTTGGAATGGTGGGTCTGCAGGGAGCCAGGGAACAGTGGAGGTCCCGTCACGATGACGACATGTTTCGCAATCTTTTGCTTTGTCAAGTCACGTGACGGGCGGGACCAGGGTAGGAAATATAAAGGCCAGTGACAGGAAATGGGCCTAACCAGAGGAGGGAAAGAGTTCTATCCTCAATCTGGGGACATCCATCACAAACTGGCTTATGACATGCTAAAAACAATATAAGTTAACATTTCGTATTATTGTTCATTTGGAGCCACAATTGTAAAAAAAAAAAATAAATAAATTAGGAAGTGCCTGAACAAGGATCACCATGGTAGGATCAAAGGAGGAAAAGAAAAAAAAATTGATACAGGAAGTGCCAGAACCAGGATCGTCATGGTAGGATCAAAAAAAAAAAATAAAAAATAAAAAATTAAAATTTATTATCTATAGGGCAGGACAATCTAAATTAAGCGGTTTGTTTCCACTTCTTCATTCAAACCGTTTGGGGCCAAAGTATTAAGGCGATAAATCCAATAAACCTCTTTTTTGCAAAGAACTGCAAATTTCTCATTCTCTGAAAGTGATTTGTCAGCGATATATTCGATAGCCAATACCTCAAGACACTTGTAGTCCTTATTATGATGTTGCAAAAAGTGACGTGGGACGCTGTGTTGATCGTTCCCAGCTTTGATTAGTCTTCTGTGGTCACCTATTCTTGCACGTAGTGCCCGGATGGTGCGGCCTACGTATAAGAGTTTACACGGGCAGCGGAGTATATATATGACATAGCTGCATGAACAGGTTATGAATTGTTTGATAGAAAAGGTGTAATTTTCTCTGTCAAAATTGGAGGTGCCATGTGAGATGAATTGACATGTTAGGCATCCTCTCTTCCGG
>BLSH010189848.1:0-11124 GCA_018402905.1 Glandirana rugosa
ATAGATTTTATTACACACCCTTTGAACAACAGATTTCTTGCAGGTGGGTGTGATTGTTTTGTGCTCTGCTTTTCAGCCAGTAGGTGGAGCACTCGGCTCCTTTTCTTGTATTTTCTAGGCTCTCCTTCACAGCTTGGCTGTAAAAAGGCCCCTGTGTACTATATAGCTCCATAGATGAAAGGAAGAAATTTATATGTGAAGGAGTCTGAGCCATGACATTGCCCTCTCAATGCCCATTCAATTCAGGCAGCTCCATCAATCTTAATAATATTAAGAAATCATTTGAAATAGGGTTTTAGATTTTATCATTCTAGGATTAGTGTTTAAAGTTTAACATTTCACTATATTTTTTTTTTGGCGAGGGAGGTATATTTTATTTTTATATTACATTGAGGGGTCTTGTATTTTTTGGATGGGGGTCAGTAGCGTGAATTTGTTGGTGAAGCAGGCAAAGTTGCTCTTTGTTCGGAACCCAACACATCACACCATTGTAGTCCAGTTTACCGCACCACAGTGTCAAGCGAACCAAGGCAGTACATCCTCAACCCCCCTATGGACTTAGCTGCTGATAAAATGAGGCCATCCCATATTATTATTAAGCCTTGGAGACCTAATGGGAGAGGCAGAGGTTCTTCACATGCAGTGAGTAGGAGGTGAGCAGGTTGTCCATCCGCAGAACAAAGCGGTGGTTTGAGAGGCAGGGCACGGCTATTTTTCCTTTCTGGTAGGGGGTGTGCTGTACAGCCAGAGCACGCACAGGAGATGGTGGAGAGGATAACCAAGCCTTCATCATCCTCATCCTCCTTCTTCCAAACACAGACTAGTACAATGTCATTAGCAACTGCATTATGTCCTCTTCTTCCTCCTCTGCAATATCTAATCCCACCATTGCCCCACAAACTGGAATTGAGGAATTGGCGGAATTATCGGAGCACAGAGTCAGTCACTTGCTGCAGGATTCCTCCCAACTGACACCAAAGATGGGGAACTATTCCTGCCACTGATACCAATGATGGGGCACTACTCCTCCCACTGATACCAATGATGGGACACTATTCCTCCCACTGATACCAATGATGGGGCACTACTCCTCCCACTGATACCAATGATGGGGCACTACTCCTCCCACTGATACCAATGACGGGGTACAACTCCTCCCACTGACACCAATGATGGGGCACTATTCCTCCCACCGACACCAATGATGGGACACTATACCTCCCGCTGATACCAATGATGGGGCACTATTCCACCCACTGACACCAATGATGGGGCACTATTCCTCCCACTGACACCAATGATGGGGCACTATTCCTCCCACTGACACCAATGATGGGGCACTATTCCTCCCACTGATAGCAGTGATGGGGCACTATTCCTCCTACTGACACCAATGATGGGACACTATTCCTCCCACTGACACCAATCATGGAGCACTATTCCTCCCACTGACACCAATGATGGGGCACTATTCCTCTCACTGACACCACTGATGGGGCACTATTCCTCCCACTGATACCAATGATGGGGCACTACTCCTCCCACTGATACCAATGATGGGACACTATTCCTCCCACTCACACCAATGATGGGGCACTATTCCTCCCTCCGACACCAATGATGGGGCAGGCACTATTCCTCCCACTGATACCAATAATGGGGAATTAACCCTCCCACTGACACCAATGATGGGACACTATTTCTCCCACTAACACCAATCATGGGATACTATTCCTCTCACTAACACCACTGATGGGGCACTATTCCTCCCACTGACACTAATGATGGATCACTATTCTTCCCACTGATACCAATGATGGGGCACTATTCCTCCCACTGACACCAATGATGGGGCACTATTCCTCTCACTGACACCACTGATGGGGCACTATTCCTCCCACTGACACCAATGATGGGGCACTATTCCACCCTCTGATACCAATGATGAAGCACTATTGCTCCCACTGACACCAATGATGTGGCACTATTCCTCCCACTGACACCAATGATGGGGCACTATTCCTCTCACTGACACCACTGATGGGGCACTATTCCTCCCACTGACACCAATGATGGGGCACTATTCCTCCGACTGACACCAATGATGGGGCACTATTTCTCCCACTGACACCAATGATGGGGCACTATTCCTCTCAGTGACACCACTGATGGGGCACTATTCCGCCGGACACTATTCCTCACACTGATAACAATGATGGGGCACTATTCCTCCCACTGACACCAATGATGGGGCACTATTCCTCCCACTGTTACCAATGATGGGGCACTATTCCTCCCACTGACACCAATGATGGGACACTATTCCTCCCACTGACACCAATGTTGGGGCACTATTCCACCCACTGACACCAATGATGGGAAACTATTCCTCCTGACACTATTCATCCCACTGATACCAATGATGGGGCACTGTTCCTCCCACTGACACCAATGATTGGGCACTATTCCTCCCACTGATACCAATGATGGGGCACTATTCCTCTCACTGACACCAATGATGGGACGCTTTTCCTCCTGACACTATTCCGCCCACTGATACCAATGATGGGGCACTGTTCCTCCCACTGACACAAATGATGGGGCACTATTCCTCCCACTGATACCAATGATGGGGCACTATTCCTCTCACTGACACCAATGATGGGACGCTTTTCCTCCTGACACTATTCCTCCCAATGATGGGGCACTATTCCTCCCACTGACACCAATGATGGGACACTATTCCTCCTGACACTATTCCTTCCACTGACACCAATTGGGGCACTATTTCTCCCACTGATACCAATGATGGGGCACTATTTCTCCCACTGATACCAATGATGGGGCACTATTCCTCTCACTGACACCAATGATGGGGCACTATTCCTCCCACTGATACCAATGATGGGACACTACTCCTCCTGACACTATTCCTCCAACTGATACCAATGATGGGGGAACTATTCTTCCCACTGACACCAATGATGGGGCACTATTCCTCTGACTGACACCAATGATGGTGCTCTATTTCTCTCACTGATACCAATGATGGGGCACTATTCCACTCAGTGACACCACTGATGGGGCACTATTCCACCAGGCACTATTCCTCCCACTAATACCAATGATGGGGCACTATTCATCCCACTGACACCAATGTTGGGGCACTATTCCACCCACTGACACCAATGATGGGACACTATTCCTCCCACTGACACCAATGATGGGACACTTTTCCTCCTGACACCAATGACGGGGCACTATTCCTCCCACTGACACCAATGATGGGGCACTATTCTTCCCACTAACACCAATGAAGGGGTAGTATTCCTTCCACGGATACCAATGATGGGGCACTATTCCTCCCATTAATACCAATGATGGGGCACTATTCCTCCCCACAGACACCAATGATGGGGCACTATTCCTCCCCACAGACACCAATGATGGGGCACTATTTCTCCCACTGATACCAATGATGGGGCACTATTCCTCCCACTGATACCAATGATGGGGTATTATTCCTAACACTGATACCAATGATGGGCACTATTCCTCCCCACAGACACAGACCCCTGATATCTCCCCTTTCCCCAGTCTCTGCAGCCTTAGCTGCACTGGAGATGAATGAACAGGAGACAGCGGCTCCTGTTCATTAATACACTGAAGCATGGTAAACACAGAGTACTATGCTCAGTTATGAATGGACAGTCATTAATCACTGACTCTGTGCATTCGGAAAAGGAAGGAGACGGTAAATTACAGATTTACCAGCTCCTTCCTTCGCTCTCCATCCTGAAAGATCCGGGACATGAGGGGACGGCAGGAGGACATGTAGAGCTGGGGAGGACGCAGGGGGACCCGGAGGAAGAAACGGATGAGGACCCGGAGGAGGACACAGGGAGCACAGAGGCAGACAGCCAGGGGTGATTGGTGCGGCGGTGGGGGCAGTTACAAGGACCAATCTCTCTGACCGCTGTGTGAGGGAGAAGAGGAGAATCAGCTGTCAGAAAAGCTATAAAGGGAGATCGGTGCTTGTAACTGCCCCCACCGCCACACCGATCATCTGTGAGGCTGCCCAAGTATCAGGTCAACCATCAGAGCATTTGCATGAGTAAAAGTACTTATGGAAATGCTTGGTATTGGCACTGATACTGATACTAGTATTGGTATCGGAGCAACCCTTATAATAACCAATGACGCTGTGTGGCTCTGTCAGTTGCGTCACAACAAACAAGGACACTAGGCAGCATGGCCCACCTGCATCCTAGCAACAAGGACTTTGGGCGTGAGAAGTCAGCTGCTTCCTATCAACCAAGGGATGCTATGAGGCCGGGGCCACCTGCATCCTAGCAACCAAGAACTCAAGGCAGAAGGAGTAGGCTGTGTCTTAGCAAAGTCGCCTGCATCCTACCAACCAATAAAAATACAGAGAGGGTGAAACAGGGCAACTGGTTGGCAGCTCTCATGCAGATACACCCCTCCCCCAGGCACACTCACTGAATAAGGGGTGGTGGCAACTGAACTTAAGCCTAGCACACACCAATAGTTTTTATTTTCACTCAATCCAGCAGGGCTGAACGTAAAAAAACTGACAGCTCAGAAGCAGCTGCTGTACTAATCCGATGTTAGTACAGTGACCTCCCCTGCTGTTCTATTGTGTTCTGACAGGGCGCCAGAACACTCCGGTCAGCGATCTCAGCCATTAGTGGAGAGCGATGATCGGCAGCCGGCCAGCAGACCTTTTTCGGTCACGGCCCTTCAAAAGAAGCCGGCTGAACGGTCAGACCGACTCCAGCAAACACAGGACGAATGTCAGCCGGGTGAATAGAAACCGACAACATTCGGCCCATGTGTACTAGGCTTTAACCACTTCAGCCCCAGAAGGATTTACCCCCCTTCCTGACCAGAGCACTTTTTGCGATACGCCACTGCGTCGCTATAACTGACAACTACGCGGTCGTGCGACGTTGTACCTAAACAAAATTAACAAATAGAGCTTTCTTTTGGTGGTATTTGATCACCGCTGCGGTTTTTATTTTTTGCGCTATAAACAAAAAAAGCAACAATTTTGATAAAAACCCAATTTTTTACTTTTTGCTATAATACAAATCCAAAAAAACTAATTTTTTGATCATTTCAGACCAATATATTCTTCTACATATTTTTGGTAAAAAATAAATCACAATAAGCATGTAATGATTGGTTTGCACAAAAGTTATAGCGTCTACAAACTATGAGAAATGATTTATTGTATTTTTATTTATTTTACTAGTAATGAAGGCAATCTGCGATTTTTAGCGGGACTGCAAAATTGCGACGGACATATCGGACACGTTTGGCACTTTTTTGGGACCACTGACATTTATACAGCGATCGGTGCTATAAAAATACACTGATTACTGTATAAATGTCACTGAAAGGGAAGGGGTTAACACTAGGTGGCGATCAAGGGGTTAAATGGGTTCCCTATCAGTGTGTTCTAACTGTGTGGGGGCTGCGATGATTGGGGGAGGAGAGAGATCGCTGTTCCCATATACTGGGAACATACGATCATTCTCCTCTCCCTTGTCAGAACGTGGATCCGCTTGTTTACATTCACAGATCCCCGGTCTGTCACTGCGGGGGAACGATCGCTAGACCACCCACTTGCTGATTGTCTCTCCCTCTAGCCAGTGAGTACGCCTCTGGCGGCGCGCTTGCCCACAGTACACAGTCCCTCGCCTGCTGTCAGGTGATGGTGGTTTGTGCAAGAGAGCCATGTTGCTGCTGTCAATCCACGGCGGGAGGTCAGCAACTGGTTAACCTTTGTAACACCCACAAATTGGGCTTCTTTCATGGAGCGGAAAAGCTGGAAAGCAAGGAATAAAAAAAAGGGATTTTATTATAACTTACCGTAAAATCCTTTTCTCTGAGTTCACTGACAGACGCAGCTCTTCTTAATTGACACGTGGGTTTTATGTCGTCCTATCAGGAGTGACTAGGCAAAACAGATGCAAAAGCATCAGGGATAGGCTGGCCCCTCCCATGGGGGCCGTCCTCACCTGAGCCTATAAAACCCCCTGCTGGCCAATAGCATTCAGTTTGTCACAAGCAGTGCAACAAAAAGCCAGAGGGGTGGGAGCTGCGTCTGTCAGTGAACTCAGAGAAAAGGATTTTACGGTAAGTTATAATAAAATCCCTTTTTCTCTTACGTTCACTGACAGACGCAGCTCTTCTTAATTGACACGTGGGGACGTCCCAAAGCAGTGCCAAAAAACTAGAGGGGTGGGCAAACAACAACAACAACTGTACCCAACAGAACCCTCTCAGGGAGCGCCAGACGCACTCACACCGCTGCTCGCAAAACTTTGCGGCCAAAAACAGCATCCGCCGATGCCGACACATCAACTTTGTAAAACGTAGTAAACGTGTGCACTGAGGCCCAAGTGGCCGCTTTGCACACCTGAGACACCCGAAGCCTGGTGCCTGAACGACCAGGAGGTGCTGACCGACCTGGTGGAATGAGCCGTGACCGGAAAAGGGGGAACCTTGCCCCGAAGCTCATACGCATGGGTCACGGTCTGTCTAATCCAACGGGAAATGGTAGCCAACGAGGCTGCCGAGCCCTTTTTGGAGCCCCCGGGTAACACAAACAACAAATCAGACTTTCGAAAGGAAGCTGTAGCACTCAAATAAACCCGCAGGGCCCTCACCACATCCAAAGAGTGCAACTCAAATTCCTTAGGATGTTTTAGGTGAGGACATAATGAAGGAAGGATAATATCCTCATTCAAATGAAAAGAAGAGACCACCTTCGGAAGGAAAGAAGGTGGAAGTCGCAACACCGCCTTGTCATTATGAAGAATCAAATACGGGGACTTGCAGGACAAGGCAGCCAATTCTGACACCCGCCGCGCGGATGTGACAGCGACTAAAAGCAACCTTCTGTAACAAAAGGGACAAAGGAATGTCCCTAATCTTCTCATACGGTGGTTTCTGTAAAACAGAGAGCACCAGATTCAAATCCCACGGCGCCAGAGGCGGCCGAAACTGGGGAGCCACATGACGTACACCCTGTACAAATGTGCGGATCAGCGAATGGGAAGCCAAAGGTCTCTGAAAAAGGACCGCTAAGACCGAAATCTGGCCCTTGAGCGTACTCAATGCCAGGCTCTTGTCCAGTCCCTGTTGCAGAAAAGTCAGCACCCTGGACACCAAATAAGAGCGAGGGTTCCAACCCCCTGCTTCGCACCATGCAATATAGGCTTTCCAGGTCCTGTGATAAATTTTGCGCGAAGTGCACTTACGTGCCTTAAGCATAGTAGGGATTACAGGGTCAGCGACTTCCCGATTGCTTAATACCTGGGCTTCAATAGCCAAGCCGTCAAGCCAGCGAGGGTAAAGCAGGGTGCAAGATGGGACCTTGGGACAGCAGGTCTTCGCGAAGCGGAAGCCGCCAGGGAGCGTCCGCCACCATCCGAACCAGATCGGCGTACCAAGTGCGCCGAGGCCAATCGGGAGCGACCAGGATCATCGGAATACCCTCCGCAGCTATCCTGCGCAGAACCCGAGGCAACAGCTTCAGGGGAGGGAACAGGTAAATTAACCGTTACCGACCCCAAGGAGCCACCAGCGCGTCCGTGGCGACCGCCAACGGATCTCTTGTTCTGCACACGAAGGTCTCTACCTTGTGATTGAACCTGGACGCCATGAGGTTTACCTCTGGTGTGCCCCACTTGCAGCAAATCTGGCAAAACACCTCCGGATGCAGGGACCATTCCCCCTGGTCCAGTGTCTGGCGACTGAGAAAGTCCGCCTGCCAGTTCTCCACTCCCGGAATGTAAATTGCGGAGAGCGCCGGAACATGTTGTTCCGCCCAGCGGAGAATCAGAGCAGCCTCTGCAGCTGCCGCGGTTTTCTTGTCCCTCCCTGATGGTTCACATACGCCACAGCTGTGGCATTGTCCGACTGAACCCGGACAGGGAGGCCATGCAGCCTTGTCGACCAACGGGACAAGCAAAGCTTGATTGCTCTCAGTTCCAACACATTTATCGGAAGTCGAGCTTCCTGAGCTGACCAACGACCCTGAGCAGACAACTGACCCAACACCCCTCCCCAGCCCGTCAGGCTGGCATCCGTCATTACAATTGACCAGTTGAGGGGAAGAAAAGACTTTCCCAGAGTCAGTGCTGGAGCCTGGAGCCACCAAGTCAGTGATCCCCTGGTCTGGTGGTCCAAACGGATCAGTCTGTCCAGAGAAAGGGGAGACTTGTCCCACCTTGACAGAATCGCCTTCTGCAGGAGCCGAGTGTGACTCTGGGCGTAAGGTATCGCCTCGAAGGACTAAACCTTGAGTCCCAACACCCGCATGCAGAACCTTAGGGAGGACCTCCGGCGCGACAGTAGGGTCCGAACTGCCGCTTGCAGCCCCAACAGCTTGTTGGGAGGCAAGAACACTTTCGCCTGCACCGTGTCTAGAATCAGACCGAGGTACTCCAAGCGACATGAGGGGGCAAGCGAGGACTTTTGCAGGTTGATGAGCCAACCGAATTCCCTTAGTGTAGAGGCCGTGATCCTCACGTCCTCCTCCAAGGACACTGCCGACTCTGCCCTCAATAGCAGGTCATCGAGGTACGCTACCACTGCGATACCTCTCTGTCTTAGCAGTGCTAGGACCGGTGCCAACACCTTGATGCACACCCTGGGAGCCGAGGCCAGACCGAAAGGTAGGGCCACAAACTGGTAGTGCAGGTCTCCCACTGTGAAGCACAGAAAACGCTGGTGTTTTTGACAGATGGGAATGTGCAGATAGGCGTCCCTGATGTCCAGGGATGCCAAGAATTCCCCTTGATGCAGAGCAGCAACGACCGAGCGAACGGACTCCATCCTGAACTTCTGTGCTTTTACAAAGCAATTCAGAGCTTTGAGGTCCAGAATCGGCCTGATCCCGCCCTTTTTGGGCACCACAAAGAGGTTTGAGAAAAAACCGCAGAATCCGCAAGGGACTGGACCGCGCCTAACAGCTCCTTCAGACGCCCCTGCGGGAGTCTTAGGTTTGAGGGAAAGAACCTGTCTGGGGGCAGAGCTTTGAACTCTATCCGGTATCCGGTGGATACCATATCCAGGACCCACCGATCGGAGATGTGAGCTGTCCAGCAGTCCGCAAACTCCAATAACCGGCCCCCCACCCGAGAGATGGGCGGGGGCAACCCGTCACGCTGAGGAGGGCTTATCCTCCGCTTTACCAGGTTTCCGTTGCCAGGTTCTCTTACCAGATCCAGCCGGGACCTTACTGGACTTGGAACCCGCCCCGGCTGTGCCGGAGGCACAAAAAAACTGTTGTCGGCGAAAGTCCCGCCGTTTGGGTTCCGGAAGAAAAAGACTCTTCCCCCCCGTGAAATCTTTAATGATTTCGTCCAACTGTGATCCAAACAAACGACCACCCTGGAAGGGAAGGTCTGATGATTATAGCAAAGGCTGAAATTTTGGACAGCATGGGCATGATGTCCAGCAGGGAGTTGCACAGATAATGGAGGCCTTCCACCACGTGTTGCACCTTATGCAACTCATTCCTCGCACAATTGCAATGCCAATTTTTGCACACTGAGGAGAGGCACTCAAAAAGAGACTGCGCTGACATTTGTGAGACCAGAGCTGGCCGCATAGCAAAACCTGCTACCTGAAAAATAGCCTTAGACACCATTTCCGTGCGACGATCCGCCGCGTCCTTAAAAGAGGGCGAACCCTCCACAGGAAGGGTGGTAGCCTTATTTAGACGGCCACCGGTGGGTCCACCGAAGGGGAAGCCCACCACTTATGGAAAGCATCCTAAAAGGGATAGCGCACCACACAACGCTTAGGCAAAGTGAAGGAATTTTTGGGGGAACCCCATACCTTAAAAACAGCCCGTTCAAAAAATTGATCATAGGGAAAAGCCCTAGGGGACTTAGGAGGCCTCATAGACCCACAGACATAAGTGGAAGTCTGCGCCTCCTCAGACTAAACAAGGCACAGAGCCTGGCGAATGTCAGCAATTAGCGCCGCTACAATTGCCTTGTCGCGCGCCACTGAGGCCCCCTGGTCCTCTTCAGTATCTGAGAGGACCAATTCGCCCTCAGAGAGTTCCACGGGGGTCCCCGTGACAACCGAAGCGACTTCATGATCTGAATCCTCGTCTGAGGAAACATGGGGGGCCAAGCACTTAGCGGGGGGCTCAGGGGCCAGAGCAGTAACCTTAGGAATAAATTCCACAAAAAGAGCCCGCAAGAGGTCCAACGCAATAAGTAGGTGCCACCCTGACAGGGAAAAAGCTACCGCTAAAATTAAAAATTGCCCCGGATGCCGCCCCCCCCCACGCCCTAAGGGCGGAGGAGGGTTCCACTCACCAGTCCGACGGGCGTTGCGGGTAGCCACCCGAAGCAGACTTTCCCCCCTTGTCCCGGGAAGGATTGCTGCTGGCCAAGGCCACTGGAAAGGCAAAAGCCAGACACTGGGCACAAGTGGCAACAGCCACAGTCCGCCCGCACGGAACGGGCCCTGAGCGACGCTGCCCTTCCATTTTTAGGGTAGGTCGCCAGGAGGTGGCCGGGCAGGGCAAAGCTTTGGATTAGTGATATCCGCTTTATGCCAAGGCCGGCTACTTGATAGAAGTCTTCATCTTTTTCATAGAGAAAATTTACATGCAGAAAAACGCAGGTCCCATAAGGGAACCCAGTCAACTCCTTTGAAAATAGGCAAACAAAACTGAATGCTATTGGCCAGCAGGGGGTTTTATAGGCTCAGGTGAGGACGGCCCCCATGGGAGGGGCCAGCCTATCCCTGATGCTTTTGCATCTGTTTTGCCTAGTCACTCCTGATAGGACGACATAAAACCCATGTGTCATTTAAGAAGAGCTGCGTCTGTCAGTGAACGTAAGAGAAATAGGATTTTTTGACTTACCGTAAAATCCTTTTCTTTGAGTTCATTGACAGACGCAGCCTCTTATTCATGACATGTGGGGTTTATGCACCTTTCACTGGGAGTGGACTAAGCAGAACGTAGTTCAGCTAAAAGCAGACACAGCCCCTCCCAGGGGGCAGTCCTCACTTGGTATAACCCCTCCGCCCTGCTAAGCAACTCAGTTCATAACAAGCAGTACAAAC
>BLSH010189923.1:14798-25670 GCA_018402905.1 Glandirana rugosa
AACGTCGAGTCGCTCTCCTCTCACCGATCCGATAGTGTCGTGTTGTTCTCCGAGTTGTCCTCTACTTGGTTGTCAAACGTCTCCGGGACGACCTCAATTTTTTTCCCCGGCGTGGAGGGTACTGTCACCTTGGTTTCAACCATGCGCAAAGAATGGTGTACGTCTTCTACTGTGGACGCCTACTGCACCTCCGTATGGAGTACTAGCGACTTTCTCAGCGAGAAACGCTTCCTGCCGGTTTCCTTGTCACCCGCCCTGACGGATAAAACTGGACCTTTGTCTATTCCGGGTCCTGATACTCTGAGATTTCCGTCTCTATGAGTGTGCGTACTACAATTTCCCTTGTAAGGTGAACTAGGCTGAACATCTGTGATAGGTCCACTGATGCACACATTGAGCCCGGACTGCCATGGTGAACATCATGCGTGTGAGTATCTCTGCCTTTAGAGTCTCATAGTCCTGGGCCTTATCTGTTTCCAGGTCAAAATAGGCAGTCCCGCCCACTGTTCCTTTGGCCGTCCTTCGCAAAGAGCGACTCTTTCAGCGATCATGAGGTATGCCTCCACGTCATCCGCAGGTGTCATCTTCTGCATGTGGTAAGAAACGCGTACCAACTTTGGTTCCACTGTCATGGGAGGTGCGGCCCCTTTTTTTAACTCCAGCAGGGCCTCTGCAAACTGTTGGTTCATCTCCTGTTGAGCCTCTTGTTGTGCTGTGATAGCCTAGCCACTCTCCTCTCGCTGAGCTGCAACGGCTTGGTGACTCTCCTCTTGCTGAGCTGCAGCAGCCTCTGTGACCCGGAGGTTGGTTTCCTGCAGAGCTGCGTGTTGTGCTGCCTGTTGTGATGCAGCGGCCTCTGCGACCTGTCGATTGGTTTCCCGCTGGGCTGCATTGGCTTGCAACAGGGCCTTTAACATTTCCTCCATCTTTGAAAGTTGCCCGCATCCTCCACCATTATTTTCCAGCACTACCTTAACCCTCTTGGGAATGAAGTTCACCAGAGCTTCACAGGTTGCCACTGAAGTCCTCTTCCACTCCTCCATGAGGACATCAGGGAGCTGGTGAATGTTAGAGACCTTGCTCTCCTCCACCTTCCGTTTGAGGATACTCCACAGATGTTCAACAAGGTTTAGGTCTGGAGACATGCTTGGCTGTGTGTTTAGTTATTTTGAGGGGACAGAAAATTTACATTGTTATACAAGCTGTACACTCACTACTTTACATTGTAGCAAAGTGTAATTTCTTCATTGTTGTCACATGAAAATATATAATAAAATATTTACAAAAATGTAAGGGGTATACTCACTTTTGTGAGATACTGTATATATACTGCATTCAGTGTAGACTATATAGCCAGTACATGCAGCGGTGTACAGTATATAATCCACTTCAGGCGGCGTATTAATATATATATTTATATACAGCCTAGTATATATATATATATAAATATATATACAGTATCTCACAAAAGTGAGTACACCCCTCACATTTTGTAAATATTTTATTCTATCTTTTCATGTGACAACACTGAAGAAATTACACTTTGCTACAATGTAAAGTAGTCGGTGTACAGCTTGTATAACAGTGTAAATTTGCTGTCCCCTCAAAATAACTCAACACACAGCCATTAATGTCTAAACCACTGGCAACAAAAGTGAGTACACCCCTAAGTAAAAATGGCCAAATTGGGTGCAATTAGCCATTTCCTTTTTTTTTTTTTTTTCCACATCAGGAACCATTTATGAGAGGCGTATTCAGCTTAGCTTTCATAAGTTTCCCATATGGTCTCATTGTGGTTTCTTTCTTTTAAACTTTGTTTATTTTATTTGACTTATAAGTATAAATGATTCCATATATTTATTAATACATCCTCTATCTTATCTCCCCATCCCCATCTTCGCATTGTAGATGTGGTGTATAATTTCCCTCCCCCCAATTTCCTCTTTCCCCCCCCACCAGGATCCCTTTTTCCCCTTATATATCCTCTTCTTCTATTCAATCCATAAATGCCATAGTATATTTTCTTGTTTTTTTAAAGTCTATCCACTTCTTCCATTTTTGGGCGCATTTATCCCAGAACGGGCCTTTTTCCCCACTACCTAAATATTCCATCTGATAGGTATATTCTATCCTATCAAACCATTCCCTCCTCGTGGGTTTTTTTGGGTCCAGCCATTTTTTTGGTATTACTCCCTTTGCTGCATTTAATAGGGATAGCACCAATGACTCCTTATACTGTCTACTTGTTTTATCTGACATATGGAAAAGGTATCTCATTGGGTCTAACTCCATCTCTTCTCCTGTTATCTCTAGTTTATCCTGTCTCACTTCTTCCCAGTATTCTTTTATTTTTGGACATTCCCACCATATGTGTGTCATGGTCCCCTGTGCTCTACATCCTCTCCTGCATAATGGTGATTTATCTTTTTGGTATTTATGGGCTTTCACGGGGGTTATATACCACCTTGCTAAACACTTATAGTTTAATTCTGCACTCTGGGCGCTTCCTGAACTATTGTGTATTACTTTAAATATTTTACCTAATTGTTCTTCGGTGCATTTTATCTCCAATTCTGCCTCCCATTTCTGAACAAATGGAGGTACTTCCCATCCACTCATTTCCCTAATTATTTTGTAAAGTCTTGCAATGCTATGTCTAGGGGTTTCTCCAGCACTGCATAATTTCTTGAATGGGGTTAATTTCTTCTGCAATCTTAATGGTTGGGGTATTTTTGCCACAAAATGTTTTAACTGGACGTACCTCCATTCGTTCAGATGTTTGAAAATGCCCTTTTGCCAAAGTTCCTGATAACTATAGATCTTTCCATCCTTTATAATATCCTTTAACTGTACATTACCCACCCATTCCCCAAAGTGTGTTTAATTTCCTGGGTTAAATATCTTAGTGCCACTCAAAAAAATCAGAGGTGAGTTAAATGGTAGTTTTGTCTGTTTAAATATTTTATCCCAAACCCTGAATATGTTCCTTGTCAACTCAGGTGCTTTGCGGTTCATTATTCTGTCTTTCTGTGAGACCCATATATTTTCTTTGAAATGTCCATTATTTAGTGTTTCTTCTATTTCTACCCATCTCTTATTTCTTTCTTTCTTACCCCATTCTATTACTCGTGATAAAATAACTGCTTCATAGTATTTTTTAATATCAGGTGCTGCTAATCCCCCTTGTGCTTTATCTAAACTAAGGATTTTATATTGAATTCTCGGTCTCTTATTTTGCCAGATAAATTTTGATATCATTCCTTGTAATTTTTGTAAATATAATTGTGGGAGTTTTATTGGAATCATCTGGAACTTATAAAGTATTTTGGGGAGTATCATAATTTTTACAGTGTTTATCCGTCTTAACCATGATATAGGTTTCTTTTCTACCTTCTTAATTTCTATTTTAATCTCGTTGAGTAGTGGAATATAGTTTGCTTTATATAGATTTTCAAGTCTGGGAGTGATTTTTATCCCTAGATATTTTATTTCCGCTTTCTTCCATCTGAAAGGGAACTTCTCTCTCAAAACTAGTTCCTCTTTCTTATCTATATTTATATTTAATATTTCAGATTTTTCTTTATTTATTTTAAAATTTGAGATCTCCCCATATATTTTCAGTTCCTCTATTAAATTTGGTAGTGTGACTTTAGGATTTACTATATAACAGAGAAGATCATCGGCATACGCCGCTATTTTGTGTTCCTGCTCGCCTATTTTACTTTCAATTAATTTTTATTTAAATGTAGGCAAGATTTACAGGTATAAAATTCCATTAATAGAAACATATATGTCACAGTACACCAGATCAAAGAACCTCTGGAGTTGTAAATACAAAGAAGTAATAACATATAGACTAATTAGGAAACATCCTGAGAGGGACAACCTGACTGTGTCTGAGGATGGCGGTGTCCCAGCACCCCTAAGGGAACAAGCTGTACCGGGGCACCATCCATCTCCAGGTTATTTAAAAGTGAGTTCAAAGCAGACTATAATTATATCGAAGAACTTAGAATGGCGCACTTAAACCGTGGGAGCTGTAAATCAGAAAGAAACCAAAACAATGCAAAATGAGGGAAAAAAAAGAGAGGGAAGAGAGCATAGAGAAAGAACAGAGAGAGACAGGGTAGAAAAGCAAGGCAGCACCTATTATTAGGGTGGTTTGTCCTTATCTTTGTGTAGGTCTTGACCTGGAATAAATGAGATTCCAGTGTATGTCGCCCATGGCTCCCAGACGACTTTGAAGTTCCGCACTGTATCGGAAAGGATACTAGCTAATTTTTCTTGGGACATGATCCAAGATATCTTCCGAGTGGTGGCTTTGAATGATATCTTCGTGTGCTTCCACAATTTGGCTATAGTAAGCTTGGCTCCAAACAAGATGAAATGCACTAGCTTCCTGTTAGATTTGGAGAGGTTTGGGATATATGCATTAAGAAGCGCTACCTCTGGGGACCTGAGGACCGTGACTTCGGTCAAACGCTCTATAAGGTTAAATATTTTCCTCCAGAATGGTCGAATCCTTGGGCACTCCCACCATATATGGGGCATGGTACCCAGCAGGGCGCATCCCCTGAAGCAGAGGGGGTCTGCCCCAGGGTAAATGCGGGCTAATTTTGAAGGAATGAGATACCATCTAGGATTCCTCTGAAGGAATTAGAGAGGGCTCTATGCCATGTCTCCAGGTCCCAAGAGAATTGAAAATCTTCCTCCCAATAGATCATATAGGAAGTTTTTGTCAATGGCAGGGTAAGGGATGTGTAAACAATTGAGATGCCACCCCTTTGCTCAGTGGCTTGGTTACACCAGAGTTCATATGCCGTGAATTTAGGGGGAGACAAATAGTTTTTCCAGATATGTTTAAGAAAATGGGAGATTTGTTGGAATCTGAACCTCTCGGAATCCGGCAGATCCAGATTACTTTTACAGAAACTAAGAGATATAGGTCCCCGGAGAGTGAAGAAATGTCCAATACGGTACAGCCCTTTGTCCGTCCACCATTTGAATGCTTCAATATCTAGACCTGGCGGGAAATCCGGGTTGTGGAAAATGTGCGCTAAGGGATTCAGGGGTGAGGTGATTTTGGGGTTGCTCCGTAAAGAATCCCAAAGAGAAAGGGATGGAGACAACGTAGGGGAAAGAATAGGAGGTCTCTTCTTTGGTGAAATCCAAAGAATGAAGTCCATTGTGTGGTTTGGGATTGCCTGTCTCTCAATCAGGATCCAGTCAGGCTTCTCGTTTTTCGTGTAAACTGTGGATAATTGAGCCAGTCTGGCTGCTTGGTAATATTTAAAGAGATGAGGCAATCCCAATCCCCCTTTTTTCCTGTGACGGTATAAAATGGTTTGCGGCAATCTGTAACCCGACGTGCCCCAGACAAATCTAAGGATCTTACTCAAAGTTCTCAAATGGTCTTTCATGATTGCAATTGGAAGTGCGCGGAACAAGTATAAAATTCTTGGTAATAGGGTCATTTTAATCGCATTTATCCTACCCAGCCACGATAGCTTGCTATTGGCCCAGCCTTTCAGGTCAGCCTCAAGTTTGTGATACAGGGGAGGGAAATTGTTAGAGTATAAGTCTTCTATCTTAGCTGATAAATTGATGCCCAAATATTTAATGGATGATGTACTCCATTTGAAAAGGAAGGAATTTTGTAAAGAGGAAACTGTTTCAGGGGCTAAGGAAATATTCATTGCATGGGATTTGGAGTAGTTCACTTTGAGTCCTGCAATTTCTGCGAAGGTATCTAGCGTACGATTCAAGTTGGGGATTGAGGTGTGAGGGGAAGTAATGAACAGGATTATGTCATCCGCAAATAGGCCGCATTTATGGCTCTGAGAGCCACAAACTACTCCTTTGATGTCTGGGTTATGTCTAATCGCTATTGGCAAGGTTTCGATGGCAATAGCAAAAATGAGCGGGGAAAGGGGGCAGCCCTGTCTTGTCCCTTTGGCTATGTGAATGGGTTCCGAATAAAATCCCTGGTGTCTTATTCGAGCATTAGGATATGAATACAGCGCTCTGATAAGACCCATGAAACGCTGACCAAAACCCCATCTTTCCAGAAGTGAGAAAATGTAGGACCAAGATACCGAATCAAATGCCTTCTGAAGGTCAAGCGATAAGACCATGCCTCTCTGTTTCGAGCCTCCCTCCCAGTTGGATTGCAGGATGGAGATCAGATCCACTGCTCTGCGTATCTGATCCGGACCCTGTCTACCCGGTATGAAGCCTACCTGATCTTTGTGGATATATAAGTTGATAAAGGTGGCAATCCTATTGGCTAGGATTTTTGTCAGGATCTTGATGTCGTTGTTAATCAGGGAGATTGGCCTGTAGTTACCCACTTCTTCGGGGTTCTTGTCGGGTTTAGGTATAACCGTAATATAGGCGGAGTTAAGCTGTGGGTCTAGGGGCATGCCCTGTGTTTTAGAATTAAAAAACTTTGTCAAATGTGGGGAGTGAGTCTCCGCGAAGGCCTTATAGTATGTCACAGCCAATCCATCCGGACCTGGGGCTGAGCCTTTTTTTAAACCCTTGATGACCCCCAAAACCTCCTCCTCTGTGATAGTGTCTTCCAATATTTGTTTGTGCTCTGGTGTCAAGGATGGGATGGGAAAGTCCTCTAGGTATTTTGAGATGTTTTCTTTCTGATTCTGAGCGGGGTGACTGTATAAATCCGTGTAGAATTTATGAAATGTATCTAGAATTTTCGTCGGGTTGGCCGTTAGGCCTTGTCCTGGCATTCGAATCTTGGGTAGTGCATGTTGGCGAGATCGGGGGGAAAGTTTAGCAGCCAGCATTGAGCCTAGCTTATCTTGCTGGGTGTAGAATTTTTGACCTCCCCATCTGATGGCTTTTTCTGCTTTGGCCGTTAGGGCCATATTGAGTTCTACCCTAGCTTCGTCTAGCTGTATAGAAAGGGTTTTGGAAGGTTTGGCTTTATGCAGTACCTGCAGGGACAAATACGATTTTTCAAGTCTATCTATATCCGCGATTCTTTCCTTCTTTATCTGTGATGACATTTGGATCAGTTTGCCTCAGATAACAACTTTATGCGCAGCCCACAGGGTTTCTGCTGAGATTCCCTCTGTGTTATTAAGGAGGAAATATTCTTTTAAAGAGTTATTAATCTCAGCAGCTTTAATGGGGTCCGAAAGCAGCGATTCGTTTAGTTTCCAGTGGGTCTGTCTAGTGAATTGAGGGTCAGATCGAATTTGAAGGAGCACTATGGAATGGTCCAAACGTGCTGTATCTAGAATTCGGGAATTGGTCACTAAGGGAATCGTGTTGGACTGGACTAGCAGGTGGTCAATTCGTGAGTACGAGCCATGAGGGGCGGAGTAGTGTGTGAAGTCCCTCTTGTTCGGGTTGAGTTCCCTCCAGCTATCTATTACATTGTAAGTGTGCAGCATTTTGGCCAGTTTAAGACTCGCTTTGGAGGGACGCGTTAGTTGGTCCCCAAGGGGTCTGGATTTGTCAAGTCCCTGGTCAAAGGCTGTATTGGAGTCTCCGCCGAAGATAACTCTGCCTTCTACATAGGGTTGGATCGCGTTAAACAGATCTGTGAAGAATTTTAATTGCGCTGAATTTGGGGCATAGTAGGAAACCAATGTGTATAGGTTACCTTCTATAGTTCCTTTGATCAGGATATACCTTCCCTCTGGGTCTATGATTTCCTCGTGAAGGGAAAAGCCACAGGTTCTAGATATTAAGATCGCTACCCCTTTCGTTTTTGTCTCCACTTTAGACATAAAGAAAAAGGGGTAGTGCCCATGAAGGAATTTAGGGCTGTACCGTAATGGAAAGTGAGTCTCCTGGATCATGACTATATCTAATTTAAGGGATTTGTAATGATTGAAGATTTTTCTCCTTTTTATGGGAGAGTTAAGGCCCTGTGTGTTGTGGGTAGCTATTTTGAGTAATTTCTGGGTAACATTAGCCATGAGGTCTGAGAGCAGCCATGCTCATGTAAACAGCATCACTTACCCTGATCCACGTTGCTCCCATTGGAGAGTGGGGGAATCCGAGTTCATCAGGGGGCCGGGGGCAATCTTCGACAAACCTGGGTACTGGTGCAGCATAGGTAGATGTTAGGTGTTTACCTGAGATATAAGACAGGAGAGAGTGGAAAAGAAGGATGAAAATAAAAAGATTCACAGTAATAATCTTAAAGAAAACTGGTGAACATGGAAACTGAGGGATTGCAGGTCCCCCAAGTTCCATGATCCTTACCCTCTTTAGAGGGAACCACTCCAAATAGGAGTCCTACCCTTACCAGGCAGGAAACTTATCCCAGGGGATTCCGAGGAAGACCCGGGGGTAAGTGGAGGCGCATGGGGACCCCTCCGGCCAGGGCTCCCTCCAGCACAGCTATATTAAGGACCTTAATAATAACAAACGTAAGTACTTCAAACTAAAACAACGCCCAGCGATCTGGGACAGGGGGGTTATTCCCAAGGCCCATATCGGTTGGTGGAGATACATAACTATTTGTTCTGTGGGAGTTTGGCCGTATGGGTTCAACTCAGTACAGAATGCTCAACCTGAATAACTCGAGACAGTCTCTAGAAGACTGGGGTCAGAACCAACTTAAGACTTAAATGGAAAGTCATGAGCCAGGTTAAAGGACTTGGAAGACTTAGTTGTAATATCGTCACAAGAGTCAGAAACAGAACTTTTCCCCGTAAGAAAAGGGGGGGTGGGTGCCAGCTGAAAAGAGATTAGACCCAAGCAGCCTATGTTGGAGTCTATGGAGGTCTATTGTCCTTGGACTTCTTGCTTTTGGACTTCTTCCAGAGTGGGGAAACTGGGCTTGCAGGGAGTGGTCTTTTTGAGTGGGCACCATCGGGATCTGCAATCTCCATTGGAACTTCTTGAGAAATCAGTTTCGAGTTTAGAAGAAGTTTTTCCCCTTCCACGAGAATTGAGAATGAGAGAGTTTTCCCCTTGTGGATGAATTTGACCCTGAAAGGGAAAGTCCACCAATATTTTAGGTCTTTCTGTTGGAGGACTTGGAGGAGCGGTTTGAGGGTTCTCCTTTTTTGGATAGTCAAAGGTGACAGATCCGCAAAGATCTGGATATGGTGACCCAGACAGGAAATATTGGGGTTGTTCCGAGATGCTCTCATTATTTCTTCCTTGATGAGAAAGTCATGAGGTTTCACTATTATGTCCCTTGGGGATCCATCTTTCCTGGGGGGGCCCAGGGCTCTATGTGCCCTGTCTAGCTCCAGCCTATGAGAAGGTACGTTAGGGATTAAAGATTTAATCAGGTCCTGTACTGCAGGAATGACCTCTGTGATAGTTTCCGGTAGGCCCCTGATCCTAAAGTTATATCGTCTCGATCTGTTTTCAAGATCGTCTATTCTCGCTAGTGCGGAATCTAGCTGGTCTTGCAGCACTTGAATATGAGCAGAGTTTTGGTTTGTTCTGGAAACGGTAATATCTAATTTTTGTTCAATAGATTCCATTCTCGTACCTAAGTTATGGAAGTCTGCTTTCATGTCTCCCGTAATTTTCGCAGCTGTATTAGCCAGACCCCTTTCCAGTAGGTTTGAAAATTTCAGAAACAAGTCTGTAGTGTCGAGAAGGAGCTCTTGTGTTGGGGGGTTTCCAATATTTGCCTCTGACTGCACATTGGAGGGGTGACCCACCGGAGAGTCTGCAAAGTCATCCATCGCTCTGCGTAAGAGAGATTCTGTGGAAGTTGGAGATATGGAAAGGATGGTGTGTAGATAGATTGGGCCCCGGAGTGAGCGTGAGGGTAGCTGGGTGGAGAATTGGCCTGTGATCCAGTGTTGACTCCTGTGTCAAAGCTTGAGGCTGAGCCTTAGCTGAGGCCATATCTTCAGCGTCGGATTGGTCAGTCTCTTTGAATAGATGGGCAAGAGACCTTCTAGCGTTGGAACCCTGCATTCAAGGTGGTATAGAAAGTTAATGAGGGGGTATTGAACAGTCGCTTAAAGCCCAAAGGACATTTAGAAAGTGCTTAGTTAAGGCTATTTACTCTCTCTCCTAAAATCTGCAGCACTGCTGATCTAATAGGGGTGTTTGGCGGCCATCTTGGTGCACCCGGCCAGACTTAATAGAGCTGGAGATCCTGGGGGGCCCGATATTGTCAGATTGGTGGCAGAGAGGGTATTGTCCCATTAGTTTGGCTCCATTCTGTGTGTCCAGGGAGTGTAAAGGGCTGTCCCCTCTCTAAAGCCGGCGTTAGGCCTCAATCGCGGCCATTTTGGTATACCCAGCGGTTGCTGTATTGCCTAGAGCCGGGCTGGGAGGCAGCTTAAGATTATATTTAATGAGTCTCTCAGCTTAGTGAGGCTCACGGTGCTTGTCCTGTCCCGCTCGGTGGGCTTAGAGCAGGGGATGCCTCGGTTCCCAGGTCCGTGTATAGGTTAGGCCGCGGGCATATTGGTACACCTGGGCGGAGGAGTTAGCGGACTCTGAAAGCCCCGCTATGCTTGTCTTCGGGCACCTGTGGCTTCCTGAAGTCCCGGGGGTCTAGGCTCGCCCCTTTCTGCCGTTTGTGTGGCGCTGCTGACAGTGCCTGGGGCGCCGATGGCCGGTGGGGGTGCGGAGCTCCTGGCTTAGGCTGCCATTAGGAAGCTCCTGCACATGCGCACTGTAGTAGTTGTTTTTAAAGCGATAAACACTCCCTCAGAGCACCAACAGGAACCTGGCCCTAATGCAGTAGTAGTTGTTTTTAGAACGATAATCTCTCCCTCAAAGCACCAACAGGAACCTGGCCCTAATGGCTCGCCCTGTCCTGTTCGTGGCACTCGGAGTGATTCGACTCTCTGAGTAATTTATATTAGAATTCGACGGAGGGTCGGGCCGAGATCCGTTATGTCGTTGGCGACCCAT
>BLSH010189923.1:73594-97570 GCA_018402905.1 Glandirana rugosa
TTCCCGTTTTTTTACTTGATTTTAATTTATTTTCCCTATCCCCATTTATTTGTAGGGCACTTGCCCTAGTTTGAAGATGATTTTAGAACAGTTATATGGCTTCTACCGTTAATTAATACTTTTCAGACACAGTTTGAAGATGATCCACATTCACCTCCATTTTTGCTTTTTTTATGTTTTTATTTTTTTTTAAATATTTAAAGTTATTTCCCTGTCCCCATTTTTTGTAGGGCACTTGCCCTACCCTTACCCCCATTTTACTTCCTTTTGCAGCCTTCTAGGGCTTTCCAGGACTTTGTTACAGCCATTTTTGTGCCTAAAAGTTCGGGTCCCCATTGATTTCAATGGGGTTCGTTGTCCGTGCGATCGTTCGGGTTCCGTCCGGACCCGGACCCGGACTTTGTCCCGAAGTTCGGACGGACCAGCAGAACCCGAACTTCCAGAGGTTCGCTCAACTCTAGTTGTAACCAATTAGGCAGTAAAATGTTCAGGAAAAACAAAGTATGCAAATATGTTAGACAAACCTAGACAGAACAGCTGGAGTGAATAAACAAGTCTGGGACATCCCTTCTGCCACTATGGCAAGTAAGGGAAGGCTGAGTTTCCCTGGAGCATCATACAGTTTGGTGACTTTAAACATGCTTGGCATACAAGGGATTTTTTTTAACGCTTTAACTGCTGAGGCAAAGTTATGCTTGTCATTTGGGTAGTAGTGTCCCAGTACACCATCACCTCTTGACAGTCACTATAATTGATTGTATATAGGATAGTATGTATTGCAGGAGATCACTAAAAATAGAGGAATTCCACCACTTTATCTCTTTGACATAAGCCATTTCCAGCAGTCTCAGTGAAAAAAAAAAAATCACAAAGTTTAGATACTGCTGTATAGTGAATGAGTTAAAGAGGACGATAAACTCAATTAACTTCAGTCTGAATACAAATGCGGATACATTTTTGGTTATTCAGAGATTGGATGTATCCAAATCTCAGAGTAAAATAGTAACGAATAGTAAGGAATTTCATTGAAATCCCTTAAAATGTGTTTAGTTTATTTGTTTAATGAATTCCAACTTTTCAGAACGATTAGAATTCGGATTGGTCAAAAAATGATTGGCCGGTTCAAATTCTGTGTGAGAAATACCTGGTTGTTAAACAGCAGGCCGGGAAGCCGGCCGCTGTGTCTTTAACAACTGATGACTCATCATCTGTCAGTGGGCTTCCCCACTGACAGATGAATGTAAAGAAAAGAATTCCTGCAATACAAGTAAAGAAAACGGTGTGGGGTCCCCTCAGTCCATACCAGGCCCTTCAGGTCTGGTATGGATTTTAAAGGGAACCCCAAGCCAAAATTTAACCACTTCCCGCCCAGCCTATAGCGGAATAATGGATGAGCGGGGGATAAGTTATCCTGATTGGGTGTCATATGATGTCCAACAGAATAAGCCACTTGTGCGTGCCCTCGGGGCGTGCAGAGTGGTGGTCAGTGGTGCGATGTGTCGCTCTATCACACAGCATCTCCAATCTGGGTAAAGAGCTTATGACATAGGCTCTTTACCATGTGATCAGTTGTGCCCAATCACAGCTGATCACAGTGGTAACCAGGAAGTGCCAGTAATCATCTTTCCTCAGTTTGTGCTGACAAGGGCTCAGTGGCTCTCCTGACAGGGGGTCTGCGCTGATAATAAGCGCATTGATTATCAGTGCAGCCCCCATCAGAGGTGCCCACCACAGATGCCAATCAGTGCCCATTAGATGCCAATCAGTGCCCACCACAAATGCCAATCAGTGCTCATCACAGATACCAATCAGTGTTCATCAGTAATGCCTGTCAATGCCTGTCAGTGCCCCCTCATCATTGCTGCCTATCAGTGCCATATATTAGTGCCCATCAGTGACGTCTATCAGTGCCCATCAGTGCCACCTATCAGTGCCTATCAGTGCTACCTATTAGTGCCCATCAGTGCCACCTATCAGTGCCCATCAGTGCTGCATATGGATGCACCTCATCAGTGCCCATCAATGCCACCTCATCAGTGCTGCCTCATCAGTGTCCATCAGTGCAGCCCCATCAGTGAAAGAGAAAACATACTTATTTACAAAATTATATAACATAAACAAAGAAAAACTTTTTTTTTTTCAAACATTTTGGTCTGTTTTTAAATTGTTCAGAAAAACATAAAAAACCCCAGTGGTGATCCAATACCACCAAAAGAAAGTTTTAGTTGTTACGAAAAAATGATAAAGATTTAATATGGGTACAGTGTAGCATGACCGCGCAATTGTCATTCAAAATGTGACAACGCTGAAAGCTGAAAATTTGTCTGGGCAGGAAGGGGGTAAAAGTGCCCAGTATTGAAGTGGTTAAAAAAACTGCATGGTCTCCCCTCCAATAATCCATAACAGACCCTTATCTAAGCATGCAGCCCAGCAGGTCAGGAAAGGGGGGACAAGTGAGCACCCCCCTGAACCATACCAGGCCACATGCCCTCAGCATGGGAATGTGGATGCTTTGGGCCAGGGTGGCTCTGCCCTGCTTCCCCAAAGCACCTTGTCCCCATGTTGATGCCTCATCCTCACAACCGTGGCTGGTGGTTATGGGGGTCTGCAGGCAGGGAGCTTAATGGAATCTAGAAGCCCACTTTAACCACTTCAGCCCCGGAAGGATTTCACTCTTTAGGACCAGAGCACTTTTTGCGATTCGGCACTGCATCTCTTTAACTGACAATTTCGCGGTCGTGCGACGTTGTACCCAAACCAAATTTGCGTCCTTTTTTTCCAACAAATAGAGCTTTCTTTTGGTGGTATTTGATTGCCACTGGCTCATTTCTGATAGCCCCTATAAATAGAAGGAGCCACAATTTTGCAAAAAAACCCACATTTCTTACTTTTTGCTAAAATACAAATCCAAAAAAAAATATAAAAAAACATTTTTTCCATCGGTTTTGGCCGATTTACATTCTTCCTCATATTTTTGGTAAAAAAAATCACATTCGGCGTTTACTGATTGGTTTGCGCAATTGCCGCGATTATGGGTGATGAGAATTAATTTCTGGGTTTTTTTTTTCACTAGTAATGGCGGCGATCTGCGATTTTTAGCGGTACTGCGCTATTGCAGCGGACATGTCGGACATTTTTGACACTTTTTTGGGACCATTGGCATTTATACAGTGATCAGTGCTATAAAAATGCACTGATTACGGTGTAAATGACATTGGCAGTGAAGGGGTTAACTTGCAGGGGGCGCTCTAAGGGTTAACTGTGTTCCCTAACTGTATGTGAGCTGCCCTGGTTGGGGAAAGGGGATGATCACGGCTTCCATATACAGGAAGCCTGTGATCATCGCCCTTCCCCCTCTATGAGAACGGAGTTCCGTGTTTACTTACACGGACCTCTGTTCTCTCACTGCGGGGGAGCCATCGCGGGTAGCCGGCGGAGATCAAGTCCACCGTACCCTTCTCCCTGGCCCCCCCGTGCATGCTCACAGCACTAGTTATCGCAGCCACCGTCGTATGACAGCGGTTTGCGATAACGAGCCACTCTGTCGCCATCAGACTGCTGTCGCCATCAGACTGCTGTCGGCGGTCGGCAAGTGGTTAACAAGAGGCCCCCCAGATCCCAACCCCCCACCTATGTGAATGAGTATAGGGGACATAGTACCCTTACCCATTCACCAAAAAAGTGTCAAAAAGTAATAAAAACACAGATACAGTTTTTGACTCCTTTATTAAAAAATTAAAAAATAGTGTCCCCGAATGTAAATTCATCATCAATCACGTCACCCCGTCACACCTAA
The DNA here is from genome assembly GCA_018402905.1 of Glandirana rugosa. Taxonomy (NCBI): domain Eukaryota; kingdom Metazoa; phylum Chordata; class Amphibia; order Anura; family Ranidae; genus Glandirana; species Glandirana rugosa. The sequence continues at coordinate 77,391 of BLSH010189923.1, forward strand.
AAAGAATAAGAAAAAGAAAGATGCTTCCACCAACATGGAAGCTGTGTGCCTACTGCAGGCTCCTCCATTTGACAGTTCTTTTATAGGGAAGGGCAGAGCCACTTGTTAACGTCACCTGGTGCATGCTGAGTCGGTGACATTACAAGGGGGATGTGCCATAAGTGACATTGCCAGGTGGCCCCGCCCTTCACACTTACTTTTTGACACTTTTTTGGTGAATGGGTAGGGGTATTATGTACCCCAAACTCATTCACATGGGGGATCGCTGGGATCTGAGGGCCCCTTGTTAAAGGGGGCTTCCAGATTCTGATAAGCCCCTGCCCGCAGACCCTCACAGCCACCTGCCACAGTTGTGGGGTGCTTTGGTGTGGCAGGGCAGAGCCCCCCGCCCCAAGCACCCACCCTCCCATGTTGAGAGCATGTGGTCTGGTATGGTTCAGGAGGGGGTCACTCACTTAAAACAATCAAAATTGTTACATAAATCAATAATATATCACACTCAGTGCAGCAGATCTCCTCAGTAGTTCAACATTTAAAAGAATCTATTGACTCTCTGTTGCACTGCTTCAACATCAGGGTGGAGGACTATTGAGGAGAGCTGCTGCACTGAGTGTGATATACTGTATTATTGTTTTACTTTATTGTTTAGGATAGCTGAAAGACATTCTTTAGCTATGACTATATATAGCTACATTATTGTAGGAAGAATTTAATGTGTAATGGGATTTGGACATTATGGGCACAGTCACACAATATACAATGTAATTAAAAAATGTATATCGTTTTATTAAATAACATTAAAAAGACATCTTAGTCAAACATGACATAATGATCACACATAGGAAAGGAAAGTCCTCATAGCTGATCATGAAATGTCACTAATACATATAGGAACCCTGTGACATAGCAACTCAGTGTAACCCAATCTGCTATTCAGATATAGTCCAGGATACTTGTACAATAGTTCCAGTACAGTGGCAGATATCGTCTGGTTGCTCTACATGTTGCGTGGGGGAAGCAGAGGACAAATCATATGTGTGATGACAGAAAATAAAAACCAGGCAGGGACAAGATGCAATAAGGACACAGCTGGGCAAGATCCCACAGGGTAGACAAAAATAGTGGCAAAAAAGTCACACAACCCCTTGACCACCAACAGGAAGGACCAGCAGTCTAAGGACCAAAGGGAAGTGGATGATAGTCACAGACAGTGACCTAAAATGTACCTAGCTTCCAAAGAAATGACTGGTCAGTAGTGGATCTAAAACAAGAGAGATTGTTTCAGCTGGGAATGAGCTGGGGATATGTTCAGTCGAATGCACACTGTCATCCAAATGACCATCCAGTCCAAGCGTGGACCATTGAGGAGAGCTTCTGCACTTAGTATGATATAGTGTATTATTGTTTTACTTTATTGTTTAGGATAGCTGAAAGACATTCATTGACAATGAGTATATATATAGTTACACAGCTACATAGTTAGTCAGGTTGAAAAAAGACACAAGTCCATCTAGTTCAACCAATAAAAAAAAAAGGAAAAACAAATATATAGCCATACAATCCCATATACTGTACACAATCCTTCATTCACAGTTGATCCAGAGGAAGGCAAAAACCCCCAGCAAAGCATGATCCAATTTGCTATAGCAGGGAAAAAAATTCCTTCCTGATCTCCCGAGAGGCAATCGGATTTTCCCTGGATCAACTTTACCTATAAATTTCAGTACCCAGTTATATTATGTACATTAAGGAAAGAATCCAGGCCTTTTTTAAAGCAATCTACTGTGCTGGCCAGAACCACCTCTGGAGGGAGTCTATTCCACATTTTCATAGCTGTGATCCAGGACAGTTTGGCTTTAACCAAATCAAATGGTATTGTGACTGTCCTCCAGGATCTAGCTATGGAAATATTTGCTGTCCCAAAAGATAAATGTGATTAATCTTCACAGATTTCTTAGGGCTTCCTCCACTGGGCTACATAGTTTTAGTTACACGTTTGTTGTGAAATTTTTTTCAGATTAACATGGGTGGGGGAATAGATAAAATTATATATGCATATCCAAACATACTTCACCTTCAGGCATTGCCACTATATGTGAAATGCCGTCCCCACCTGGCCACAGCCCCTAAAACAAAGCAGAGACGCTCTCAGGACATAGGATGCTATCCTAGCTCAGACCATGCACCATCTCATCAACGCCTTGTAATTAGCTTCAATTATTGAACCTGGATGCATTTTGCACTAACACATCACACTCATACATTTCCAACATTTCATCCAAATCTTTCTCCCATCTCTTTCACTGCCACCAATGTAAGGATAGAACATATCTCTGATATGTGGCCCTTGAGTTTATCAAACTTAGTACACATGTATTTCACACACACAAAGCCCCTAGACCAGATGGCTTTGGCAATGAATACTATAAGACCTTTGCCATGTCACTATCCCCTTTTCTATGCTCCAAGTTTAACCACACAACCAATATGGGCACAATACCTAGGGAATCCTTTTAAGCCTTTGTCGTCATGATCCCAAAACCATCCGATGTCCCTGCCAGCTACCATCCAATCTCCCTCCTCAACACGGATACCAAACTGTTTGCAAAAATTCTCACAACACATCTTTCCTCTATCATTTCACATCTGGTACATGAGGACCAGGTAGAGTTCGTAGCTGCGAGACAAGTGTAAAATGGTACCATTGCTTCATAGACCTCTATAATAGGCTGAGCACCATCATATGCCTTCTTTACTCCTTTCCATGGATGCAGAGAAGGCATTTGATTGAATACACTGGCAGTATCTAGCCACTGTGCTTGATAAATTTGGGTTTATAGGTAATATATTAAATTCTATAATGGAGTCTCTTTTTTACTCCCAGTGCCAGAGTTTGGACCTCCGGTATGCTCTCCGACCCTTTTAACATAACGAATGGCACCTGACAGGGCTTCCCCTTATCTCCTTTAATTTTCACACTTATAATGGAACCGCTTGCCCGGGCCATTCAAACAAACCTTTCTATTAAAGGTATTGAAGTTAGAAATACATCCCACAAGATAGGCCTATATGCGGACAATGCCATTATCTCGCTAACAGAACAAACAGAAAACACTATCACCAACATTGCGCCTTTTTCGTGGGCCTCTAATGCCACTCTACAATACCTAGGTATCCAACTGGTCTCACCTTCATCTCACCTTCTTCGCACTAATTTTTTAATCTCTTATTACTAAACTACTTTGCATAACACAATATCTACAAAATGCTCTTGCCTCCTGGGCAGGATGCATAGCCTTAACCAAAATGTTCTTCCTTCCCTACATCTTATACCTGTTCTGGACTATCCCTCTTCTGCTTCTACCATCTAAGCTATCCTAACCTCATTAATATGGCAAGGGAAATGCCCTCAGATCCAACGCTCCAATTAATACACTCCAATTAAATACGCAGGTATGGGCGTCCCAGATATTTCAGCTGACTACAAAGCGACAATTCTGCATCAAGCCAAGCGATGGTGGATGCAGCAACTGAAAATGGCTTCAAATAGAATGCACAGTCCTGGTAACAAACCCAAAACAATTTCTTAGCACTTTACTATTTCAACTACACCCTTCACGTTCCTACCTGGACACTATAAATTCTATGGTTAAAGTCTGGAAAGCTCTCCTTCAAAAATTTGAAGGTGACTTGCACATGCTCGAGATGGCAGCTTAAGACAACAGCTCTCCATGGCCAACCAGAGAACGCCAGCATCCAGACAGGAACACAGTAACTCTCAGCCTCCATACTCCCTACACCTGCCCAGGGACCCTCTGCCAAAAATGTCCCAGAAACTCAAAGAGGATCGTTCCCTGAGAAGCGTACCACATTCTTCCTCTGGCCAGCTCAAGGGAGAGCAGATCGAAGATGGCATCACCGCCCGGGCCTCGCAGTCTCCTTCATCCTACATGGATTTCCCTGATGCAGATCCAGAGGATCCAAATAATGGATTGGATTCCATATCCCCTCACCACTCTCCTCCGACCAGCCCTGTGTTCCACAGTCCAGCCAAAGCCAGGATGCGGATGGATTCTCCCCACCAAGCTGGAGCCACAGTGAGTACAGAGCTCCACTACAACTACAATCATCCATAGCGGCCTTTCCTACCACAGGACAGCCTGTCCTGGATACAACCATGAAGGACATGCTATTGTCATTACAGTCCTCCCTTATGACTAACTTTGCTTCCCTCATTAACAAATTCACATGTGACATGCAGCACATGGGGGACAGAGTACAATATATAGAAAGCAAAATGGAGGAATGTACTGAAACAGTATATGTCTTTGTGGATGAATACGTAGAACAGAGAGATGACATCATGCGGATTAAAGGGAAACTGGCAGATCTTAAAGATCGTTCACGCCGCAACAGCATCAAAATGCGGGGAGTTCCTAAATTCGTCCCACCCTCAGAGCTCCAAGCATACGCCAGTAATCTGTTCTCTGCTCTAGTACCTTAATTAGCACCGATAGAGCTTACTATCGATCTCTTACATCCCTAAGCAGCGGTACCTTGAGGACTGGATCCCCAGAGGATCCACTTTTGCCAGGCCAAAGAGCAAATCTATCCAAAGCAAGGGTAATCACCACCCTATCAGCGCCATACACAGAAATCAAAATCTATGCAGATCTCTTACAACATACCCTGAAAATGAGAAGGCAGCTAAAATCAGTGACCAAGACCCTTAATAATCACAAGCTAACCTACAAATGGCGACACCTGGCCACCTTGCTGGTCACCCATAATGGTGCTTCTCATTCCATCTCTACCATTGAAAGTGGAATGAAACTCCTTGATTCCTGGGGAATTATTCTACACTGCTGACAATTGTGTTATGAGTTTGTTTCTTTTTCCTTTCAGAATGTTAATTACATCAGGATGCAGCGTATGGTACCTACTTGAATCCTCAACCGCAACTCCCCTCAGTGTTAAGTGAGTAACTTTTCTACTCTCTATACCACAGACTCTTAGCCAAACAGTCTCAGTATGCCTCTCCTGGAACTTTTCCAATGAGGAACGTCCCTTGATCAACTCTCCACCCTGCATAGGTCCCTCAACTGTAAGTTTCTTTTCTACAGTACACAGCCCTCCAACTACAGAACATGACCTTTAACATACTCTCCCTGAATGCAAAAGGCCTCAACCACCCAGCAAAATGAGCCTCTATGTCAAAAACAGCCTTGTCACTTAACTACAACATTCTTTTCATTCAAGAGACAAACGTTGACCAAGCTGATACACCATTTTGCAGTCACAAAAAAATCCCTCATATATTCAAAGTCTCTTATACGAAAAAACAAAGGGGAGTACTTACAGCTCTCTGAGACACTATCACATTTCAACTGCATAGTTGCCTCGCAGACCTAGAAGGTAATTTCATCATATTGCTGTGCTCCATTGACAACACTCAATATAGGCTAATATCACACTCTACGCTCATAACCATCGCCAAATGACATTCCTGAAAAAAGTTGTGAATAAGGCAAAAGGCCTCCAACTAGGCCACCTCCTACTATGCAGAGACTTTAATCTAATACCCGGCAATAGAATCGATACAACTTCGGGTCCTAAGAGACATAAATCCCCTCTGAGCAAATTCATTGTTTTCAATGATTTGTATGACGTGTGGAGATGTTGTCATGCTGTCGAATGGGATTACATGTTTCTATCTCCGCGTCACAACAACTACTCTCATGGATCTCTTTGTAACCAATAAATGGCTACTACAGAAAATATAAGCCTCAACCATCCACACTGTCACTTGGTCATATCATGCCTCCAATAGCATCACTCTATCAAGCAAACCATCCCACCCCCACACATATGTGGCAGGCCAACAATCTCCTCTTACAGGACCCCACATATCCTACAATGCTCTCACAACACCTAGAAGATTTCTTCCTTAACTCCAAATCAGTGGACGACCCAGTGGCAGTGTGGAATGGTCATAGGATAGTAAGTAGGGGGTGTCTTTATCCAGTTAGGATCTCAAGCAAAGAAAAAGAGGACGCAGCACTTAGACAAACTGACTGCTGATATCTCAGCTTCAGAATCCCTTAACAAAACAAACCCCTCACCATCCCTCCAATCTAAAATCTTCTCCCTGCAGCAAGAACTCTGGTCTCTATTACTGGAGTCATTTGAAAAAGCCCAAAGAAAACTTAAAGCTAGAATTTACTCCACAGGTAACAAAGTGGGGAAAGCTATGGCCTTAAGAAGTACAGGGCAATGCCTTAAATCTAAAATACATCACCTTTATCATTCAGCTACCAATGAAAAAATTCCTAAACCTCAAGCCATCGTTGATGCGTATAACCTATACTACAGCAGTCTCTATAATATCCGAGATGAATAAGGAACCCACCAGCCCTCCCAAGGGGAAATCCTGGCTTTCTTCAATCACAATCTTTATCCCAGTAGCAACTCTCTGCCCTTATTGACCCCTTCACTATTTCTAAAATCTAACAAGTAATTCACAAATTACCTAGCTCCAAATCACCAGGCCCAGATGGGTTCATTAGGGAATATTATAAAAAAAATGTCAGCATATCCTAGCCCCTCTCCTGTGTAAAGTTTAAAACAACACTGCCTCCTCTTCTTCTTTCCCTTCTGAAATGTTAAGTGCATTTGCAGTAACTATTCCAAAACCAGGTAAAGAGCCCACATCCCCAAAAAACGTCTGACCAATTTCCCTACTCAACATTGATCTTAAAATGTATGCAAAACTGGTAGCCAACAGACTGATATTCTCCCATTCCTAATACACCCTGACCAATTAGTCTTCACAAAAGGGCGCCATACCTATGATGCAACAAGAAGAGCGATCAATGGCATTCATCATGCTGAAACTTCTGGAACTCCTTCTCTGCTTCTTTCTCTGGATGCAGAGTAGGCATTCAATAGAGTACACTGGAGTTACCTCTCCTCAGTCCTAACCAAATTCGGATTCCAATGCCAAATATTCAAAGCCATCATGGCGCTATCCTCCACCCCATCAGCATCTGACATTCTCTCATCCCCTTTCCAAATTTTGAAAGGGACTAGACAAGGTTGTACTCTATCTCCCTTGATCTTTAATTTACTAATGGAGCCTCTGGCAGAACATATTAGAGCAAATGCACAAATCTCCGGTATCTCCATTGCCTCCCAGGAACACAAGATCAGCTTATTCACTGACAATGTCATCCTTATGATTACCAACCCCTCAAACTCACTACCTGAAGTATAAGAAAACACTCTCCTGGTTCAGCAAAGTTTCTTACTACAAAGTAAATGACACAAAGTCCTTCATTCTTAACTTAGGGATTGACGCAACAACTAGCAAACTCCTCCAAAACCAATTCTCATACGCTTGGACCGATGATATCATATCCAACTTAGGGATACAGTTGACTAGAACTAGAACTACTAGTGAACTAGAACCCTATTCCAAGCCAATTACATACCATTCCTTGCCAAACTACAACAGGATGTTAACAGTTTAGCAAAATCAGAATTTTCCTGGATAGGAAGACTAGCGGCATTCAAAATGCTGCACCTCCCTCAACTTCTCTACCTTTTCAGAACATTACCAATCCAAATCCCAACTACCTATTTTATATAACTACATTCTATGTTATTGGGATTCATATGGCAGCTCATAAAACATTGCTCAGTAGGAGGCACAGGAAAACGTAGACTTCTTTGATTACTACTTAGCATCTTTATTCACGCAACTTAGAGAATGGTTCTTACCTTCTCTTACTTCAATCTGGGGAACCATAGAATTATGCTATGTATCGGGACGTTCCCTATATTCCTGGCTCGTTAGTATACCTCTAGGAGCTCAAATTCCCAAACACATACCTCCCACTATAACAGCTTCAATTAAAGCCTGGCAATCTTAATCCACTCAGCTTGCTCCTACCCTCACTCCACCACCCTTAAAATTCCCATCTCAGCCTCACACCACATTATGGATTTGATATCCTTTACACCCTGGCAGTCCAAAGGCATAATGCTGATTAATGACCTATTTGACGACCCCCTCAAGCCCATTTCAACCCTTCAAAAAGACTTTTCTCCCAAACTCAGACCTATAAAAATATATCTGTACAAAACATTGCATATTAGCATTCTCCTCATAGCCCTGTAGAATACCCTTTTCAGCTTGGATAGTTTACATCGCCAGTGCACCCCAAAACAAAGGGCTCTCGCTTTTCTACACTATCCTATGACAAAAATGCACCTTTACTAAATCAGCCCCTCTACTCAGATGGAAAAATGACCTAGGATGCAGATACACTGACAAACAGTGGACCACAGCCTGTAAAACCACATATAAAGACACCAGCTGCTCCACCCTTTGGGAACTCTCCATTAAATTGCTACTCAGATGGTACTTGACTTCCGACAGAATTTCTCAATTTGGTCATTCTACAACTGACTTGTGTTGGAGAAACTATGGCCAAAAAGGGGACCTCCTTCATACCTTCTGGAGATGCCCTAAACTGACAATGTTTTGGACATCTACATTTAGAATCATAACAGAAGTGAATCAAGGAACGATCCTACCCTCTCCCAGCCTAGCACTTCTATCTCTGGAAATGGAAATACTCCCACACATATCACAACACATCATTACTCATATTCTTGTTTTTTTTTTTAAACAGTAAAGCTTTATTGAAATTATCACGTATGAATACATTGTCAATGTGCTTCACAAATTCGTAAGTATTCAGCGATGTACAATAATCCAGTGCATCTGCTATGTAAAAGGAAAAAAACGTGTTTATCACAAATTATATCTCTATAATGTAACAAGAGTTAAGGAATTGTTGCATCCTCTACATATTGTCTCTCTATGACCTAGACTTTATTAAATACAATGAATAAAAGAAAGTCAACGACAATTTGCATTCCTACAAAGTTCCCAGGAACTGTCTCATGGGTATAGTGTCAGTCTACGGCTAATGTAGAACTGTATCTGTTCGAGTATCTAAACACCATCCACCTCCTCCATTGGTCATTAAATATTTTAGTATTTTCTGAGGCAATAGCCTTGATCTCTTCCATCTCATATATATACTGAACTTTCAGTAGCCATTCCCTGGTTGTAGGTACCCTCCTTGATCTCCAGTATTGAGGTATCAAATCCCTAGCTGCCACGAGCAGATATCTTGTTAAGGACCTTTTGTAGCGTCTCATCGTACCCTTAGAAATATTTAGTAAGCAACAGGCTGTGTCTAATTTAATTGTTGTGCCAGTTATCTCTTTTATAAGCTCACAGACCCTTTTCCAAAAATGTTGTATTAAATGGCAATCCCACCAGATATGCTGCAGGCTGCCTATTTCTACCTCACATCTCCAACACATCTTAGTAACCATTGGGAACCAGTTATGTACTTTCTCTGGTGTATTGTACCAGTTAGTTAATAATTTATATGCTGTTTCTTGACACCTTGTATTGATCGAGCTTTTATGAGCAAAAACAAATGCATGAAGGCATTGCTTATCACTGAACGTTGTCTTCAGTGCGTTTTCCCAAAATTCTTTGTGTTTAGATCTGTTGGACCCATTTCCTGCTTGCAACCACTCAAAGGCCAGCAAAACAGTCCCGGCTATTTTGTCTGCTGCCAGGCAGATCTGTTCCAGTGGTGATGGCAGGATTGTAAAGCGAACCCGCTTCATAAGGCTAGCAAGAAAGCTATGGATCTGGTGGTATTCCCATTCACTGAGAGGTCTCCTCCTAGTTTTCTGATTGAGTTCTGCTAGGGATTTTATTTTGTTTCCCTTAATGCAATGTGTGACCAGCAATACCTTTTCTCCTTTTTGACCCCAGTGTAATCTTGTGCTCAAGCCAGGTGGGAATTTAGTGTTAAAACTGATAGGCATGAGGGGGCCTGGAATCGCAAATAAGGAAGTGTTATTTCCTAATTTGTGTGCTATTTGCAGAGTGGTCCCAATGATCGGGTGGGTTTTCAGTGAGGGTGGACAAGCATTTCTATCTAACCAGGGTGTGTGTCCCACCGGCATAGGACCTACGTTATTTTCCAGGTTAACCCAGTCCTTATTGTTAGCGTGACAGTTTCAATCTATAATGTGACCTATGTGTGTGGCCATGTAGTAGTTTTTGAAATTAGGGAAACCCATGCCTCCCTCCTGCTTGGCTTTAATCAGTAGTTGTAGTTTTATGCGTGGCTGTTTGAACGCCCATAGAAACCTTTGGACGATGGACTCAAGTGCCCAGAAAAAACTGGTTGGTATTGAGATAGGTAAAGTCTGGAAAAAGTACAAGACCCTTGGCAATATTGGCTTTTTTATAATTGCCGCCCTTCCGAACCACGAAAAAAACTTTAAGGACCACTTCTTTAAGTCTTTTTGAATGGTTTGTAGCAAGGGTTTAAAGTTTACTTCATACACTGTGGCGATGTTTGGTGGGAGCCATACTCCCAAATATTTAATGGCTTTATCTTCCCATCTAAATTTACACCTTTCACGAGTTGTATTGAGGATCCGATCTGTGAGGGATAAATTGAGCGCTTTGGTTTTTTTATAATTTACCTTAAAGTTTGACAGGTAGCCATATGTTTGAAATGTCTTTAGCAGATTGGGTATGGAAAACAATGGCTGTGAGATGAAAAACAAGAGATCATCTGCATAAGCAGCTGTTTTATATACGCGATTACCTTGTCTGGGTTATTATTCACTGCTCGTATTAGGGGCTCCAATGTGAGTATGAAGAGCAATGGTGATAGGGGGCATCCCTGTCGGGTACCATTTCTAATGTTTACCTCCCCAGATAAGCTGCCATTTACTTTCATTTTGGCTGTGGGGTTGCAATATAGGGTGGAGATCCAAGACAACATATTTGGTTTAAGACCTATATGTACGCAGGTTGCCTGAAGAAAGTCCCATGAGACCCGATCAAAAGCCTTTTCTGCATCGCTCGATAGTATCATGCCCTCCAGGTCCCCTGCGTGAGTTTTATGGATAAGATGTAGTGCTTTCGTAACATTATCTTTCGCTTCCCTGCCGGGCATGAATCCCACTTGTTCAGGTCTGATCAGATAATGTAATAATGGTCTAAGTCTGTTGGCCAGAACTTTGGAAAAAATTTGAGGTCTAAGTTTAGGAGTGAAATCGGCCTGTAATTGGTACATTCCATTGAATCCTTTTGGGGTTTAGGTAGTACAGTAATATGTGCCCCTAAGAATTCTACTGGGAGATCTGTAGGTGTTTTTAGGTGATTTAGGGCCTGCGTGAGGTGCGGAATCAAAAGAGAAGGGAAGGTTTTATAATATAGGGCTGAATAGCCATCGGGGCCCGGGCTCTTTCCCGGTTTAATAGTACTAATCGCCTGCAGGAGCTCATCTTCGGTGATAGGAGCTTCCACTTGTTGTGCATCCTCGTCCTTAAGGACAGGAAGTCCGCTATCTACCAGAAATTGAGAAATTAATCGGGATCGGGCTCCCTCTAGACCCTGTGGTTTATGCGCTTGTGGGATATTGTACAACTTATACTTGTACAAAGCATATTTATGCTATTTTATCTGTTTCATGTGTTATTTGATTCCCTTTTTTTCATAGCCGCTATGTTGTTTGAAAGCAGAGTTTCTTTCAGGGATTTTGCCAGAAATTTGCCTGATTTATCACTGTGTTCGTTAAAGAATCCATTTCTAAGAAAGAGGATAATTTTTGCCTTTAAGTTTACATTTGATTGCAACTTTTCCCTAAGTTCTAGCAGTTCTGCAGCCTTATCTAGGGCCAATGACTGTTTATGTTGTTCCTCCAGAGCTTGAATTTTACCCACCAGATTATTTACTTCCCGTTCCGCTTCCCTCTTCCTCCGCGCCCCCATTTTAATGAGTTCCCCTCTGACCACACATTTCTGTGCCAACCAGGTCACCATAGGTGACACCTCTGCAGACTCATTTTCCTTAAAATATTGTTGTTTGGTCTCCTTAATTTTTGCGAGATTCGCATCATTGGTCAATAACGATGGGTTTAGTCTCCACGAGGGATTTCTTAAGTGTGCATGTGCCGAGTCTAAGGTTAGGGAGATTGGGGCATGATCCGATAATGTTTTAATGCCTGTCTGCCGATTTTAGTAAGGGTAAGTATCTCTGGGTCAGGAAGATATAATCTATACATGTATGTTTATTATGAATCGGTGAAAAATAGGAAAATTCCTTGCCATTAGGGTTACACGTACGCCAGGAGTCTACTAATGTAAGTAATAGTAAAGTTTTAACTTTTTTTAGTGTTTTGTATGGTGTGCCAGTTTTACCATCCTTGGTATCCTGTAGTGGGTTAAGTGCCAGGTTAAGTCCCCACCTAGAATGAGGTTCTATCATTGATTTTAGAACAATAATATGGCTCTCTATGCGGCTGGAAGAAACTTTCCTTATAGAACTTGGAGATGATTTTAGAACAATAACATGGCTTTCTATGCGGCTGGATGAAACTTTCCCTATAGAACTTGGAGATGATTTTAGAACAATAATATGGCTCTCTATGCAGCTGGATGAAACTTTCCCTATAGAACTTGGAGATGATTGTAGAACAATAATCTGTCCATCTAAGCAACAGCTGGAACCTTTCCCTATAGAACTTGGAGATGATTTTAGAACAATAATCTTTCCCTTAAAGCAACAGCCGGAACTTTTCCCTATAGAACTTGGAGATGATTTTAGAACAATAATCTTTCCCTTAAAGCAACAGACTCTACCTAGTCCAGTCAGATCGTTCTGTGCAGCAGGATGAGGTCTGCAATCTGTCCCTCAAAGTAGCAGTACTAGTATCTCTACCTAGTCCACAATCAGATCGTTCAGTAATGCAGGATGAGATGTTCTATAATATCTGGAATCTGTCCCTCACAGAGCCAGCAGCATCCTCTCCCTAAACTATCCTGAGAGCATATGACATGCAGCACGGTGACTCCAGCCCCATATAGAGGCTGTGTCACATGATGCACTGGCCAATCACTGCCATGCCATTAGTAGACATGGCTGTGATGGCTTCTAAGGGCAAACCAGTGAAACACTTGTTGATTGGCTGCCCTTGGCAGCTATTCAACAAGTGGAATCAAATACCAGAACCCCAAACTCGAACCCAGACTTTTTTTGAAATGTCATGGTTCGGGTCCGGGTCCCGGACACCCCAAAGTTCGGTACGGACCCAAACTTTACAGTCCGGGTTCGCTCAACTCTACTCCCTTATCCTTTGTACTATAAGAGTGAAAGGGAGACAGCTGTCATCTTACCAATGTCGGCTTTCTCCTCTTCGTTTAGGTTATCCATGACATCTCCCTCCTTGCCATTTTTAAAGAATTTAAATGCATATCTAAATTTAAGCTTATGTAAACTGAAGTATTAAAAACGTGATGTTAATAGCATTTTTTCACCCTGGTGTGCAGCACATTGTGATATTTACACTGTATGCCTGACATTTCTGTACAATTGTTAATGATTTGTTTTCTTTCTCTTGCCAACTGAAAATTCAATAAACATCTTTTGAAAAATAAAATCTAAAGGAGTCCCAACTGACTTGCTCTCTTGCCTACCCTTCACATCCCTGGGCCTCCCGATTCCTAATACCTCCTTTGTCTCCTGGTCAAAAGTGGGCATACCAACCATTGGGGATCTATACACAGATATCTGCTTGAACTTCTTCCAACAACTGTGCCTGCCTCAACTACCAGTGAATCCCAGGCACTTCTTTATGTATTTACAGATAAGATTGGCTTTATCCCGGGTCTCGATCTCCAAGCCCAATACTCAGAGACTTAACAAAGTTCTACAATCAGCCCTCTCCAACCAGGAATAGCCTTTATTTACAAGCTCCTGCTCCATCCTCCCTCTCAACCTAAAACACCAGTGATGCTCCGCTTGGAACAGTGGACTAATCAAATGTACACCGCCTCGCAGTAGCACCAAGCCCTCACATCCATACACAAAGTTTCTCACTGCATATCCCATTGGGAAGCAGCACAAAAATATTTCATAGGTGGTATTTGACACCTGCTAAGCTGGCTCATATATACCCCTCCGTCTCACCAAACTACTGGAGGAATTGTTGCCAATATGGATCTTTTTCACATATGGTGGAACTGTCCTAAACTTTCAAGGTTTTTGTAAGAAGTAGCTTCTTTTATTACCTCTGTCATGCATTCCACTTTCTTCCCTAATCCTCAAACAGCTTTACTGGGCATAGAGTCGCACCACTAGCCCCCTAACACAAGATCTGTCATAATTCATATTCTTATAGCAGTACATCTGGTGATTGCTAGAAAATGCAAATGCATACACTCCCCCCTCTATTGGGAAAGCTGTCAACACTTAATGATCACTACCAGCTTGAATATATGTTCTCAAAAGCCCATCTTCAACTACAGAAATTTTAGACCAACTGGTGCACATGGCTCTCTGATAATAGAAGTCCAGCATTTATCCAGTAAACCCTACCTAAAGAGCTGTAATTGCCCCAATATAGTTCTCTTCTTTGCCCCCAGGGGTAAGACCCATGCCTAATCCACTAATAGAATCTATCGCTCTCTATTACCTAACCGCCACTCAAAGGCAATCTACTCTTTACCATCTTATCTTGCCTACAACATTCTCATTTTCTTATTTTCCTTGTCTTTCAGCTGGAATACCTACAAGTATGTAACACATCTCCATTGCAATGTTAACATTTTACATGTGGACTCAATATCTTTGTGTATTGCATATTACCACTTACTGTTATGTTATCCTATGGAAAAGACATCCAATAAAATTAAGTTAAAAAAAAAAACATCCTGCTGCCTTAGGCTGGTGTACAATGACTTGACATCAATTGTGACCAGCAAAGTGTCTTCTTCCACAGGGATGTCTTTCAAAATGTTAATTAAATGTTTGCTATCTCTCAAATAAGAGGGATAAACCTGTACCAGTGGCTGCAGGAAACATCTGCTGGATGTACTGGAGGTGTTGTCACAATGGGGTGGTGCCACCAGGTGACATCACCAGGTGGCCCCGCCCCTTACCTATTAAAGAACAGTCACATGGCAGAGCAGGCAGACAGCCGTTAACCTTTGTCACGGGTACCCCATTCTCATTCACATGGAGGGGATCTGGGGGCCCCCTTGTTAAAGGGGCTTCCAGATTCCAATAAGCCCCCTGCCTGCTGACCCCCAACACTACTGCCCAAGGTTGTGGGGAAGAGGCCCTTGTCCCCATAAAAATGGGGACAAGGTGCTTTGGGGTGGGGGGGGTTAGAGCTGGAGGTTGTCTCTTTCATTATCACATTACAAGCATGGATGTGCCACATTAGGTATTCCTTCTCTCCTCTCTTCATTGGTCATAGGAGCTAGGATGAACTCCACTCCCTCACTGGCACTCCTGCATCAGCGGGCATACAGTGTCTCACAAAAGTGAGTACACCCCTCACATTTTTGAAAATATTTTATTATACCTTTTCATGTGACAACACTGAAGAAATGACACTTTGGAGCGCAAGGTTTCTAACATCCACCAGCTCCGTGATGTCGTCATGGAGGAATGGAAGAGGACTTCAGTGGCAACCTATGAAGCTCTGGTGAACTCAATGCCCACAAGGGTTAAGGCAGTGCTGGGAAATAATTGTGCCACACAAAATATTTGGACATTTTCACTTAGGGGTGTACTCACTTTTGTTGCCAGCGGTTTAGACATTAATGGCTGTGTGTTGAGTTATTTTGAGGGGACAGCAAATGTACACTGTTGTACAAGCTGTACACTCACTACTTTACATTGTAGCAAAGTGTCATGTCTGCAATGTTGTCACATGAAAAGATATAATAAAATATTGACAAAAATATGAGGGGTGTACTCACTTTTGTGAGACACTGTATATAGAGTCTAGTCAGTGTAAACTATATATACAGTGTAGGCATGGTATTAATATATATATATATATATATATACATACAGTTCTGCACATACATTTACATACCCTGCCAGAATTTATGATTTCTTGGCCACTTGTCAGGAAATATGAATGGGGACACAAAAACATTTCTTTCACTCATGGTTAGTGTTTGGCTGAAGCCATTTATTATCAATCAACTGTGTTTACTCTTTTTAAATCACAATGACAACAGAAACTACTCAAATGTCCCTAATCAAAATCTTACATATGCTGGTGATTTTGGCCTGATAACATGCACACAAGTTCACACAAAGGGGTTTGAATGGCTATTAAAGGTAACCATCCTTACCTGTGATCTGTTTGCTTGTAATTAGTCTGTGTGTATAAAAGGTCAATGAGTTTCTGGACTCCTGACAGACCCTTGTATCTTTCATCCGGTGCTGCACTGACATTTCTGTATTATGAGTCATGGGGAAAGCAAAAGAATTGTCAAAGGATCTGCGGAAAAGGGTAGTTGAACTGTATAAAACAGGAAAGGGATATAAAAAGATATCCAAGGAATTGAGAATGCCAATCAGCAGTGTTCAAACTCTAATCAAGAAATGGAAAATGAGGGGTTCTTTTGAAACCAAACCATGGTCAGGTAGACCAACTAAAATTTGAGCCACAACTGCCAGGAAAATAGTTTGGGATGCAAAGAAAAACCCACAAATAACTTCAGGACTTTCTGAAAACATGTGGTGTGGCTGTTTTAAGATGCACAATAAGGAGGCACTTGAAGAAAGATGGGCTGCATGGTCGAGTAGCCAGAAGAAAGTAATTTCTACGCAAATACCACAAAGTATCCCACTTACAGTGCTGCCCATAATTATTCATACCCCTGGCAAATTTTGACTTAAAGTTACTTTTATTCAACCAGCAAGTAATGTTTTGATGGGAAATTACATAGGTGTCTCCCAAAAGATAATAAGACGATGTACAAGAGGCATTATTGTGGAAAGAAAAAAACATTTCTCAGCTTTTATTTACATTTGAGCAAAAAGTGTCCAGTCCAAAATTATTCATACCCTTCACAAACTGTCACAGTCGGTGATGAAATCAAAAGTTCTATACCACTCCAAATAGTCCAAGCTGTTCTAAAGCATCCTAATTACCCTGATTAACCACTTCAGCCCCGGAAGGATTTCCCACTTTAGGACCGGAGCCCTTTTTGCGATTCGTCGCTGCGTCGCTTTAACTGACAATTGCGCGGTCGTGCGACGTTGTACCGAAACAAAATTTGCGTCCTTTTTTTCCCACAAACAGAGCTTTCTTTTGGTGGTATTTGATCATCGCTGCATCGTTTCTGATCGCCGCTATAAACAAAAGAAGAGCGACAATTTTGCAAAAAAACCCAAATTTCTTACTTTTTGCTAAAATACAAATCCAAAAAAAAAATACAAAAAAACATTGTTTTTCACCGTTTTTGGACGATTTATATTTTTCCTCATATTTGCGATAAAAAAAATCGCAATCAGCGTTTATTGATTGATTTGCGCAAAAGTGGCCGCATTTACGGATGATGAGAATTCATTTTTGGGGTTTTTATTTTTTTGTATTTTTTATTAGTAATGGCGGCGATCTGCAATTTTTAGTGGTACTGCGATATTTCAGCAGACATGTCGGAACATTTTGACACTTTTTTGGGACCATTGGCATTTATACAGCGATCAGTGCTATAAAAATGCACTGATTACTGTGTAAATGCCAATGGCAGTGAAGGGTTTAACCTGCAGGGGCGCTCTAAGGGTTAACTGTGTTCCCTTGGTGTGTTCTTACTGTGGGGAGACTGTCCTAGCAGGGAAAGGGAAGCGATCACAGCTTTCGTGTAGAGGAAGGCTGTGATCACAGCCCTTCCCCCCTCACAGAACGGAGGTCTGTGTTTACTTACACGGACCGCCGTTCTTTCACTCCGGGGGGGGCATCGCGGGTAGCCGGCGACAAACGAAGCCGCCACACCCGCTCCCTGGCCCTCCCCAGACACAGTGAGCGCGCGCGCGCCGCCGGAGGTGCGATCTCGCAGCCGCCGTCAGATGACGGCGATTTGCGATATCGAACCACTCTGTCGCTGTCAACCTGCGGTTGGCGGTCGGCAAGTGGTTAATTGGGAACAGCTGTTTTAATAAACTCAACAGGAGCAAAACAGCAGCTCTCTGCAGTTGGTTTGTGGACAGTCATGGCTAAGACAAAGGAGCTCATTGAGGACCTGCGGCTGCGCATTGTGGCTGCTCACAAGTCAGTAAAGGGCTACAAGGCCATTTCTAAATGTTTTCTAAAAGTTCCAGTGGCTACAGTGCAAAGTATTATTAAAAAATACAAGATGTTCCGCACTGTGGAAAATCTCAGAGGACGTGGTCGGAAGCCAAAAGTGACACCTGTGCTGGCCAGGAGGATAGTTAGAGAGGTGAAAAAGAATCCAAGGATCACCACCAGGGCCATCCTGGTGAATTTGGGCTCTGCTGGTGGCAATGTTTCAAGGCAGACAATCCAACGGACACTGCACACAGCTGGGTTCCACGGATGCAGACCAAGGGGGATGGCACTTCTCCAGATAAGGCACACAAAAGCTTGCTTGGCCTTTGCAAAAGCTCATCTGGACAAAGAAGAAGACTTCTGGTCTTCTGTGTTATGGTCAGATGAAACAAAAATTGAATTGTTTGGTCACAATGATGTTTGGCATAAAAAAGGAGAAGCCTTTAACCCAAAGAACACCATCCCCACTGTCAAACATGGTGGTGGGAACCTAATGCTTTGGGGGTGTTTTTCAGCCAATGGATCAGGGAACCAAATCACAGTAAACGGCACCATGAAAAAAGAGCAATACATGAGGATTCTCAACGACAACATCAGGCAGTCTGCAGAGAAACTTGGCCTTGGGCACTAGTGGACATTTCAGCATGACAATGACCCAAAACACACAGCAAAAGTGGTGAAGAAATGGTTAGCAGACAACATTAATGTTTTGGAGTGGCCCAGCCAGAGTCCAGACTTTAATCCAATTGAGAATCTGTGGAGGGAGCTAAAGATCAGGGTGATGGCAAGAAGACCCTCCAACCTGAAAGATTTGGAGCTCATTGCTAAAGATGAATGGGCAAAAATACCTGTGGAGACATGCAAAAAGCTGGTCTGCAATTATAGGAAGCGTTTGATTGCTGTAATAGCCAATAAAGGCTTTTCTATTGATTATTGAGAAGGGTATTAATAATCTTGGACTGGACACTTTTTGCTCAAATGTAAATAACAGCTGAGAAATGTTTTTTTTCCACAATAATACCTCTTGTACATCGTCTTATTATCTTTTGGGAGACACCTATGTCATTTCCCATCAAAAAATTACTTGCTGGTTGAATGAAAGTAACTTTAAGTCAAAATTTGCCAGGGGTAATAATTATGGGCAGCACTGTACAATACGCCAAAAAGCACAGAGACAAGCCTCAAACCTTGTGGCACAAAGTCATTTGGAGTGATGAGACCAAAATTGAGCTTTTTGCCCACAACCATAAATGTTACATTCGGTGAGGAGTCAACAAGGTCTGTGAAACACGGAGGGGGATTGCTGATGTTTTGGGGATGTGTGAGTTACAAAGGCACTGGGAATTTTATCAAAAAATACTGGAGGAACATTTGCATTCATCATCCAGGAAGCTGACGTACTTGGACATTCCAAAATGACAATGATCCAAAACACAAGGCCAAGTAGACCTGTCATTGGCTACAGCAGAATGAAGTGAAGGTTCTGGAGTGGCCATCTCAGTCTCCTGACCTCAATATCATTGAGCAAATCTGGGAAGATCTCAAACATGCAGTTCATGCAAGACAGCCCAAGAATTTCCATGAACTGGAGGCTTTTTGCCAAGAGGAATAGGCAGCGTTACCATCTGAGAAGATAAAGAGTCTCATCCACAAATACCACAAAGGACTTCAAGCCATCATTGATGTTAAAGGGGGCAATACAAGGTATTAAGAACTGGGGTATGTAAACTTTTGATCAGGATCATTTGGGTAGTTTCTGTTGTCAATATGCTTTAAAAAAAGTAAACACAGTTGATTGATAATAAATGGCTTCACTAACCATTAGTGAAAGAAATGTTTTTGTGTTCTCATTCATATTCCCTGAAAAATGGCCAAGAAATCATAAATTCTGCCAGGGTATTTAAACTTATGAGCACAACAGGTATATATATATATATATATATATATAAGGTCTTGGAAGTGAAGTAAGACGAC
>BLSH010189924.1:0-24061 GCA_018402905.1 Glandirana rugosa
CATAGGCCTTGATGGAGTGGCTCGGACACACAGGTAGGTGGCAGTGTTGGTGTGGGCCACACATATACAGTGAATAGTGTTGCATATAAGACAAATGTAATTAAATATGATTTTGTCAAAAATGTACTAATATCTATTGTCTATTATAGCAATACACAGCTAATACCGTGCATTCTCCTGAAGAAGCGGGATAACCGCGAAACTGGTCGGGAAGCACGAGTAGAATGACTGT
This sequence comes from Glandirana rugosa, assembly GCA_018402905.1. NCBI lineage: Eukaryota > Metazoa > Chordata > Amphibia > Anura > Ranidae > Glandirana > Glandirana rugosa. The sequence goes on from BLSH010189924.1 coordinate 233, forward strand.
GAAAAAATAACATTTAACTATTACCCACTACATGGGATGGTGATGTAATGAATGTATAAAAAAGTTCTTTTTTTATATATATACGTATGTATTGAATAAATATTTGTTTTTATACAAACAACCAGTTTGTGAGTCCATTTTGGTACCATGTAAAATCCCATAGCCCCCTTCTCTCTCCCCTAGTGGGTGAGTCGTCCTATTCTCACATGGGACAAATATTTCTATATTGAACAGGGATGTAGGTACTTTATTTTAATGTAAAATAACAATATACTGAGCTTCATACATAAACTCTAAAAGAAAGATAAATAAACCTTGTTGATTCTGTCAGAAATATTGTCAACTTCCTCCTGTCCTAGGTTGAAAGCACTTTTTTTCTAGAAGTATAATGTGGGGAGTGAGTGCTCTCACCCTAGGACAGGAGGCTTGTTACTGGCAGGATCGCCTATTGAAATAAAGGGAAGAAAATAATACAGCCTTCGCATGTAAGGACTGGTATGTGATCTATTTAAGATTTATTTTTGGGATTAATCATGAAGTACTTTGACAGACTGACCTGGTACAAGCATATCAGACTTCACAAGTGTGAAGTCAGAATTTTTATTCTATGTTCCAGATCAGTGACTTTGAATGCATTGAAGCCACTGGATCAGCATGACAGCCAGGCAAATTTTGCATTTTGAGAAGGTGAGATCAGGAGCCTGAATATTCACACACTATAGCTCTGATGCCTGACCTGAGGTCCGAGGGCCACATGCGGCCCTCAGACCTCAGCAGTTTGTGATGGGAACATTGATTAGGGAAATAGCATTGATCGCTACTAGCCTGATGTTCCCAGTTTCATATGGTCTTCTGCAGCATATCCCCAACCAAAAATGTAGCATGTCCACACTCTCTAACTCTATATATTGGTAAAACAACAATGTGTTTAAAAGCCCTATAAACTGTGTAAAGAAGTTTATGCATTTTGAAATCCATGCTGTCTCATTGTAGCTCACCACGAGGGTGATTGCCAGTGGGCACTGTGTGTCGGCTATGGAAGAGGGGTCAGTTAGTACAGTGATATGGGAGTTTTCAAACTAACATGAGACTTGCAGATACATTTATCAAAGACAAAACTTACCAACAGGAATAGTGGAATAGTTAACACAGTTGCCAAATGTAAAAAAAACAAAACAAAAACAGGCTTTAAAATGGCAAAAGAATTTTGTGACTCAACAAATCCTGTATATTAGAAAAGTCACAAGCTTGAAGTGCTGTCAGAACTACAGCTATGCATATAATGTACGTGTTTCATATTTTGCCTTTTACACACCAGGTTTGGCCCATCCCACACTTCATCAAGCAATGAATCCAGCAGTACCTCCTGGGGTGCCAGCAACTTTTCCGTCTGCATACAGCTTTGCCAGGGATCCACAGAATGGACAGATTGTGGTGATTCCTGCTGAACATATATCAAATTTTGGTATGCTTGCTCACACCTATATTTTTTAAATCTAGTTCTAGAAGTTATTTAGACTTTTTGATTATAGACATAGAAGGATGATTGGATGCACCACTATCAGGAAAAACCATCATCTTACTCATTCTCTTCTGACATTTATGTGTATAAAATTATGGATCGGTGTAGAGGAGCGCTTATTAAAAGGTTTGTCGCACTTGAGGTTATATTTAGGAAGTTTATTGAAGTTGACTGTTCACAGGTGATAAGCAAAAGCCAACACATTTTGGGGGAAATGCCTCCCCCTTCATCAGCGCTAGTATACGTGGAAACCTTCAGCCTCCGTTCACACTATGGTTTTCTACTGCATTTGCTACCCTGCTATACTGCATAACAATGAAAATTACATTATTCTCTATGGTGCCCGTTATCATCAATGCAGAAAAGTTTCAGCGTGTTTTTTTGAAAAGGTGCATGCACCTCTTTTATTGCAGCGCAGTATGTTTTTTGCCCCACAGACTTCTATGGAAATGCACCAAAAACGCATGTATATGTCATTTTAGTGCATTTTTGGCAGACTTTTGTGTATAAAATTCAGCCTCCTTCTACAAAAATGCTCTAAAAAATGCAGCATCATCCAGTAGCACTAGAGTGACCTTAGGCTTAAAGGAGAAGTCCAGCCAAAGCTTGTTTGGCTGGACTTCTCCTATGGATCACAGGAGTGCAACTCATTTTGCACTCCTGTGACCCGTTTTCAGCAAAGAGCGGGCTGAAGTTCACTCTCTGCTGCCGTCACAGGAATCAGTCCAGGCACTGCGTCATCACGACAATGAGAATCGGGAACTGCAAGGTGCCTGGACCGTCACCTGTCTCAGCCATTTAGCGAGCTGCTGAGAGCTTGAGATGTCCGCTCCCCGCCCCTCCACAGCCCAGCGCTCCAGTGATTGACAGTCTTCATCTCTCTGCTCGTGGAGCTTTGATAACCGAGCCATCAGCGGTGTTCGATCACGCGGTTCTCAGTGTAGAAGCATCGAGGGACAGATGCAGCATCGAACCCATGTTGCATCCACCTAGGTAAGTATAATGGAAAAAAAAACCTAACTTCTCTATCAAGGCAGGCTATACCCACTGGCAATAATTGCATGCCGAAAATCCAACATGCTAGTTGTACCCAAGTCAATCAGTGGTTCGACTTTGGTACATTCAGCCTGCCCATAGATGGTTCGAATCTTAGCTGGTCCCTGATGATTCAAACCCTGTACGGCTGGCTTAAAGCAACTGTTAAGTACGGAGGCAGGAAAAGGTGTGTGAATCTCTTGGAATTAATTTGTTTGCTGCAATAGTTTGACCTAAAATGTGATCTGATCCTCATCGAAGTCCCAACAATAGACAAACACAATGTGCTTAAGCTGATAACACACAGACCGTTCTATTTTCTCCTGTCTTTATTGAACACACCTAGTAAACATTCACAGTGCTGGAGGAAAAATAAGGCGAACCCATAGACTATATAAGCTGGCCATACACTACAATTTTCTTATTCAGTTTGCTTTAGATTTACCTTCAACTATATAGTACAAGGGCCTGCCTGATTGCATACAGATTGAAAGTGTTTACTTCATATTATATGGGTTTGGTAAATCTAAAGGCAAATTGTACAAGAAAATTGCATAATGTATGGCCAGCCTTACTTGAACGATGGTTAATTGGAGTCAGTAGTTTGCACACCTGGAGCTATTATTATTATTATACAGGATTTATATAGCGCCAAAAATTTACGCAGCGCTTTACAACTTGAGGGTAGACAGTACAAATACAATACACTTAAATATAGTAGGAATCAGAGGGCCCTGCTCGTTAGAGCTTACAGTCTAAAAGGTAAGGTCAAGAGATACAAGAGGTAATAACTGTAGGGAATGTGCTAATAGAGAAGATAAATGTACAGTTGTTAGGTGGGAGCCAGATAGGCTTCTCTGAAGAGATAGGTTTTCAGGGATCATCTGAAGGTGGACAAACTAGGAGAAAGTCGGACAGATTGGGGTAGAGCATTCCAGAGGATGGGAGAGGCTCTGGAGAAGTCCTGGAGGCAAGCATGGGATGAGATGACAAGGGAGCTAGAGAGCAGGAGGTCTTGGGAGGAGCAAAGAGATCAATTTGGTTGGTATTTTGAGACCAGGTTAGTGATTTAGCTGGGGGCCAGGTTGTGAATTGCTTTATAAGTTATTAGGATCTTGAATTTAATACGTTGGTTGAGTGGCAGCCAATGTAGAGATTGACATAGGGGTGTAGCAGATGCAGAGCGGTTTTTAAGGTGGATGAGCCTGGCGGCAGCGTTCATGATGGACTGAAGTGGGGATAGACTATTTAGACGTAAGCCAGTGAGGAGGGAGTTGCAGTAGTCAAGGCGAGAAATGATCAGGGAGTGGATTAGTAGCTTTGTGGCGTCATCGGTTAGGAAGGGGCGCATCTTGGAGATGTTGTGGAGGTTGAGGCGGCAAATTTTGGATAGCGATTGGATGTGGGGCTGAAAGGTTAATTGGGAGTCTAGGATTACACCTAGGACCTTGGCGTGGGGGGACGGGTTGATAGTTGAGCCGTTGATTTTGACAGAAATCTGGAGAAGTGGCACGTGGGGGAGGAAATATCATAAGCTCGGTTTTGGATAGGTTGAGTTTGAGGAAGTGATGTGACATCCAGGCTGATGTCTATCAGTAAGTTTCTGATGCGTGAGGAGACAGATGGAGAGATCTGGGGGGTTGAGAGATAGATTTGTGTGTCATCAGCATAGAGATGATACTGAAAGCCATGGGAGGCAATCAACTGACCCAGGGAGGAGGTGTAGATTGAGAAAAGGAGAAGTCCAAGAACAGAACCTTGGGGGACACCGACAGAGAAAGGAAGAGGAGAGGAGGAAGTAGAGTTGTAGATGACACTGAAGGAGCGGTGGGATAGGTAGGATGAGAACCAGCTTAGAGTACAGTCACGGAGACCAAAGGCATGGCGTTTTTTGAGGAGGGGGTGGTCCACTGTGTCAAAGGCAGCAGAGAGGTCCAGGAGTAGTAGTACAGAAAAGTGTCCATTGGTTTTAGGAGTTATTAGGTCATTAGTGAGTTTAAGGAGAGCAGTTTCTGTAGAGTGCTGAGGGCTAAATCCAGACTGAAGGGGATCAGGAAGTTTGTTCATGGTCAGATGGTCACTCAGTCGGTTGTAGACCAGTCTTTTGAGGAGTTTGGAGGCAAAGGGGAGTAAGGAGATGGGGCGTAGGGTGTTAATATTGGTGGGGTCCAGTGAGGGCTTTTTAAGGATAGGTGTGACTAGGGCATGTTTTAGAGAGTTTGGGAAAGTGCCAGAGGAGAGAAAAAGGTTGAAAATGAAAATATGAGTTAGAGAATGTAGAATTGAGTTGGAGGGTGAGCGTAGCACTTGCGAGGGAGCAGGATCCAGGGGGCAGGTGGTTAGATGGGTGTTCAGGGTTGAATGTGGAAAGTAGTGATTGTATCTGTGGACATGGGGTGTTGAGTGGGGGTGGTTTGTGCACATTGGAGATTTCCTCATGAATGTTATCAATCTTAGTTTTAAAGTGATTGGCAATCTCCTGGGCAGTGAGAGAATTAGAGGGTGGAGGTAGTGGAGGACGGAGTAGAGTGTTAAAGGTCGAGAAGAGTTGATGGGGCCTGGATGATAATGTGTTAATGAGTGTGATAAAGTAGGTCTGTTTGGCAGTGTGGAGGCAGGAATAGTATTTTAGGAGGGCAGATTTGTAATGTTTGAAGTCTTCTTGGAGCTTAGTCTTACTCCACAGACGCTCAAGAACGTGGCTATGTTTTCTAAGACTTCTGGTGTTGTCCGTTTGCCAGGGTTGTAGGGGCCGGGGCCTGAGTCTGCATGTAGTAAGGGGGGCGAGCTTGTCTAGGGAGGATGACAGTGAGTTGTTGTAGACAAGTGTGGCTAGGTTGGGGCAGGACAAAGGTGAGATTTTGTCATAGAGGCGGTCATTAGCAGAGTGGAGAAGAGAAGGGTTGAGGTGGCGAAGGTTTCTATGGGTAACTGTTAGGTGGTTGGAGGGCGAGTAGGTGGAAGACAGTGAAAAAGTGAAACTAATAAGGTGGTGATCAGAGAGTGGGAGAGGATTGTTGGAAAGGTTGCACGGAGTGCACATATAGGAGAAGACAAGGTTTATTTTGCCGTTGGAGTGGGTAGGAGTCTGTATCCATTATTTCAGGTCGAAAGATGAGGTTAGACTGAGAAGTTTAGAAGTAAGAGTAGTGATAGCATTAACAGGGATGTTGAAGTTGCCAAGAATGATTGTAGGGATTTCAGAATAGAGAAAGTGGGGTAGCCAGGCAGAGAAGTCATCTAGGGGGCCGGTAAATGACAGCGACTCTTAGAGGAATAGGAGAAAATAGACGGATGCAATGTGCTTCAAAAGAGGAGAGTGTCAGAGAGGGAGGCGGGTGGAGTACCTGATAGGTGCTGTGTGGTGCAAGAAGGATTCCCACTCCACCTCCCTTCCGTCCACTTTGTCTAGGGGAATGTGTCCAGAGAATGCCGCCATGGGAGAGGGAAGCATGAGCTGTATTGCCAGATTCATGAAGCCAGGTTTCGGTAATGGCAAGGAGGTTGAAGGAATTAGTGATAAAGAGGTCGTGGACGGCAGTGAGTTTGTTGCAGACAGAGCGGGCATTCCAGAGGCCACAGGAGAAGGGGAGGCTAGTATTAGGAATAAGAGCAATAGCGACCAAGTTCTGTGGGTTGCGGCTCCTGCCAGAGGGTATTGGGAGATGGGAGCGCCGGGCAAAGATGGATGCCCAGGGTTTGGGGATATATCACCAGAGGTTAGGAGAAGCAGGAGAGTGAGCGAGGTAATGTGGGAGTGTGATTTAAATGGAGGGGCATGTCTCAGAGTCCTGGTGGCTCTTTCAGTACATGGATATAGAATGAGAAAGAGTTGGTGGGAGCAGTAATAGGGAGAGGACAGAAGGTGGGGTGATATATAAAAGCTGGGTGGTGGAGAAGAGGGGTGAAGGTAAGAGAGTTTGAGGAGAGAGGACACAAGTCCCAGAAGGAGTGGTAGAGAATGCATGTTGTAGAGTGGAAGGAGAGCTGAATAGAGAGAAGGGTCACCTGCAGGCTGTTGGGTGTTTGCAGTGTAGTTTGCCATGTATATTTGCTTCGTGCAATCGCTGAAGTGCAGAGATTGAAGTGTGTATCACTTGTAGAAAGTGCAGAGATTGAAGTGTGTATCACTTGTAGAAAGTGCAGAGATTGAAGTGTGTATCACTTGTAGAAAGCATCACTTTGAGAAAGCAGCCCCTGCAATGTGCTCCCCCAGCAATGTGCTTACCCCATAAGGGTGCTCAAATTTATACTGGTAAAAGGATGGGGGTGGAAATTTGTTAATCAATCATGAGTGATTATAAGGATGCCTCACAATCAAGTGGACCTTTCACTTAAGACAGACTAGAGATGGGCCATAAAGATAGCAGCACATAAAACTTGGTAAAGACACTACAGAGAAACAAAAACATTATAATAATGCACATAGGGCAACAGATGGAAGAGGCCACATACCATAGCAAAGTTACATAGAGATTAAAGCAGAGTCCAGTTAAGGGTGGATGATTTGAGTTCAGGTAATGTAATAAATCTGAAGGTGTGGATTGGTGTTTCGTTGAGAAGACACTCAAACATTTTAAGATGTGAACCATGTGTCACAAAATGGAGCTCTCTGAAGACATACGATCAAGAGTCGTTTTTTTTTATTACAGGTACTTGTATAGTGCCATTAATATATGCAGTGCTTTACATATATATTGTACGTTCACATCAATCCCTGCCCTCAAGGAGCTTACAATCTAAGGTCTAAAACTTACATACATACATACATACATACATTACATGCTAGGGGCAATTAACCTACTAGCATGTCTTTGGAATGTGGCAAGAAATCAGGGTACCCAGAAGTAGCCTACGCAGGCACAGGGAAAACCTGCAAACTCTGTTATACCAAAAAGGAAATGGCACCCTAAAAAGTATTGGTGTACAACGATAGCCTAACATTGTCACTGCCCCTTTAAATGTGAAAAGCCACAAAAATCTAAAGCAATTAAAAAGGAAAGGTGATGGCGCTGACTAGGCTGCTAAATAAATAAGTGCTAGTGAAAAAAAACGTGCCTGCAAAGTATTTCACCCTGCACTATATGTGCGTGCTGCCAACATAAGATAATGCATACACAAAAAACACGGGTCAACAAAAATAGCATAAATAATTAACACAGATAGTAATTAGTGTCATAAGTATCGTGAATAAATGTCCACTTGGGTATCCCAACACCACGTGAATCCTGTTTCCCAATGTAAGTGATTGCTCCACCCGTGCTCATCCAAAAAGTGAAGGTGGCAACTCGCCAAAAAGTTTTGACCCCTTTTTACAGGAAGGTCAAAACCAGCATGTTCCCAAATCCTGGGGTGTTCTGAGACTCCACTCCTCTCCACTAGAGGGATATGGCCAGGTGCTACAATGTAAGAAAGACTCCACAGGAGACCATGAAGGAAGTCTTATAGTGTAGTAAATTTATTTAAGATCAAAAGCAATGTAGGATAAAAAGATTTCACTCACATTTGTACACGCCAGAGACCCGGCAATGAGGTATATTCAGCAAGATCTAAGCGAGCCAGTGAATGCTTGGGCTGGCCGCTGTGAGATATGGTGATCTCTCAGGATTCGCGTGTGCTCCAAGCCTCGCTATTGTCCCGTGTGGTGATAGGGGATACTGGGACCCAGAAGTACTGCTGTGACAAACGTCTCCAACGTACATTTCGCCGTAAGGGGCGTCTTCAGGAAGTGACCTTCAGGATTCACGTGCTTTTGGGATACATTTATTCACGATACTTATAACACTAATTACTATCTGTGTTAATTATTTATGGTATTTTTGTTGACCCATGTTTTTTATGTGTATGCATTATCTTATGTTGGCAGCACGCACATATAGTGCAGGGTGAAATACTTTGCATGCAAACTCTGTGCAGGTAGTGTATCGGTTGAGGTTCGATCCAAGAACCCTAATTTTGCTAGGCACAAGTGCTAACCCCTGTGTTGCCCGTTTGATTTGAGTAAGGCTGCAAAGGGAAAGCCATCTCAAAAGTGTTTAGGCATTCACCAGTGGACAGTTAGACAAAATCTCTATAGACAGTTTAGAACTGTGACTACTCTTCCTAAAACTGGGCACCCAGCCAATATGACTCCCAAGGCACAATGCAGAATCCTCAATGAGGTAAAGAAAAACCCACAAGTAACTGCTAAAAGCATGAAGGCATCACTGGAAATTGCAAACATCCATCATGAGTCTACTATACGTAAGTGTTTGAATAGGCAGGGTGTCCATGGCAGAACACCACAGAAGAAGCCGCTGTTCTCCAAAAAAAAAAAAAAAAAAAAAGTTGCCTGAGGCTTGCAAAAAGCACCTTGGCAAACTGCAACACTACTGGGAAAATGTTTTTTGGACTGATGGCTCGTTGAATTGTTCAGGAAGAATACTCAACACTAGGTACGGTTCAAAAAGGGCACAGCTTGCCAACATCATCCCAACTGTGAAGTATGATGGAGGGAACATTGGATTGCTTAGCTGCATCAGGGCCTAGACGACTTGCCACCATTGAGGGGAAAATGAATTCCCAAGTTTACTAAAATATCCTACAGGATAATGTCAGGGTGGCTGATGTTTGTCTAGAATTTAAAATGACAAGGGATGAAAGATGCTGATGGGTAGATGTGGAAGCAGAGACACATTGTATGGCCAGATCAAAGGGATTTGAAAATGAAGGGGATATGTGGGTTTTCAGGGGTTATAAATCAGGCTTATCAGTTTTATAAGATCTGATTGCAAGTGAAGATCGTATCAGTGGTGAGAACACAAGGGATGGCACTTGGAAGCATTTTTTGCGAAGAGTTATTAGTAAAAATGTAAAAAGGTGTGGGAAATGAACGTAAAAACTGAAGGGGCAAAAAAGGAAAATTCCCAAAATGCCTGGTCAGGGCATAACATACACATTTTTTTCTTTTTTTGGCCAATTCAAATGACTCAGACGGAACTGCACCACAGATACGTCATTTACCATACAATCGCAAATCTTCAAGTCAAGATTTAAAGCCAAAAAATATATTTTCTTTGCATTGCTTCCTTTGTGTGAAATCCCTGGTGATCCTGCCAATCTCGCTACCATTCTGTTTTAAATTGGCCATGCCAGACATGGAAGCTCCTCCTTCCCACCATGGTCAGTTTTCTGGCTGTGCTAGAAGCACCGCCTGCCTATCTTCCAATGATCAGACTTGTGCTGAAACACCCCACTGCACGGCCGTTTCTTGAGGAGATCAATGTAGTCCTGTACCCCCCACCACCCAAGCAGCTGAGAACAGATTATGTGATCACATATTAAAACAGAAAGTTTGTGCTGAAGAAGATAGCAAGTTGTTTTTGGTTTCTGCAGTTAGAAGTGTGTGTGTTTTTTTTATTAATTACAATGAATTTTGCTTATTGGCTTGTAGTTCTCAATGAACTACCCACTGTTGCAGTTCATTGATTCTTCCTGTCAGAGTGTATCGGCTTGGTCAGGTCTGCAGGAGTCCTGCATGGCATCAACAATCTGCTGATCGCTAGTGCAACGCTTTCCAGGCTCCTGCAACAAAAAATAATCAATGCACATTTTTACCTGCAAAAAATGTGCATTTTTTGTAAAAAGGTGAACTTATCCTTTAATCATTTTAGGAAAGAAAGTAAATGATAAAAGGTGAATATTACTTGTATCTACTTTTTGATCAAGCCTCTTTTGCTGCATTCTGGAACCATTGATATGTTTTAATCATATATATATTTTTTTTTCTCAGCAGAAATACTGGATCGAACATCATCCCTCTGGCCTTCTATGTATTCTTCAGCACATAGCTCACTGCAGCATGCACATCATCTACAGCTATTTTCTCAACAGCAGCTTATGCGACAACATGAACTATACATGCTGCTGCAACAGCAGGCAGTTCACTCTATAGATCTACACAGAAGTGCTCAACTAGAGGCTCTGGAATCACAGAGAAGTGAACAATTAGATACTATGGATTTACAGAGAAATTCACAATTAGATATTCTTGAAATGCAGAGAAGTGCCCAGATGGAACTGAAAGAATTGCATAGGAGAAATCACCTTGAATCTCAACAGTACCGTCGAAGTGAACATTGTATGGTAAGGTTGAAGTTTTTTGTGGTTTATTCTGTTTAATAATAAGGCTAGGGATTGGAATGGAAGTGTGTTCGAGGTGAACCCAGCCTGTTTTCCCACCCAAATTCCCAGCTGCCATAATGCAAACAACTGAGGATCTCGTGTATAGTCATTGGTCATATTTGGCACCTGGAATCTCCAGTGCTGTGTTTACATCACTGCAGCACTGGGGAGCTGTTGTTTAGTGATAAGTAAACTTAAGCAGGGGTTGGGTCGTTGGGAATCCTTGATGATGTCATTGACAAATATGGTGGTTATGTCTTTATTTGGTCAGTGATCTCACCCTAGATTCGCAGTGCTGTGTTCACATTATGGCTATGCCGTTGATCTGTCATTTAGTGATTGAAGTGCAGAGGGTAAACTTCGACAGACATTTGGTTATCAAGATGTGGGAATATATCACGGTCGGGAGGATCATTGGGGGATTGGATGTGTATATGCCCTAAATTTTCAACAGTGAGGTGAGCAGGTTTTTCACCTGGTGGTGGGATATCACAACAGTAGAAGGACTTTGTTTTTGTCACAAATAATTTAATTACAGATTTCTACTTTTTTTTTACTGATTTACTCATTTTTTTATATGATTTTCACGGTGTATATAGAGTAGCGCGACACTGTATATTATATATTTTGTTACTTTGTTGGTGTAGTGAAATCACTAATTTAGTGTCAGCAGCAGCTCAATTAATTATTTATTTATATATGTTACTATTGTTAAGACCAGGCAGCGCTGTTTGGTTTCTCTATTTACTTAGTTCCATATTGTTGCCTTTGCTTTCCATTGCATCTAATCAAGCACAGATCATGGTACACTCATAGTACTGTGAAATCGGTTGGGTAGCGCTATAGTCTCCCCAGATCAGTTTTACAAAAAAGCTGATTGCAGCTGTAAACACAATACCAAGCTCACAACTGCATTTTAGTAACCCAACACAGTGCAGCTCTAAAGAATTATACATACTTTCCACTGGTTAGTGGTGTCTTAAAATATCATTAAAGTGCATATACGTGTGCAAATACCACAACAAAGGGTACATTCCACTGGATACTGGTAAATATAAAACATATAGATGTGCAAAAAACAGAGCAAGAAATGACAATTAAATTAAATAACATCAAACACTGATTAAAACTCCATGGCTCCAACTCCACATAATTCTATGCTTAAAGGCCAAGGAGGTGGTATCTTGAGCGTGTCTATTATGGTGTGGAGTTGGAGTCATGGAGTTTTAACGTCCCTGAAGCCTGGTCCATGTTGTACCCTATGCGTACATACCCATATTGTTCTGGTAAGAGTACCTAGCTAACTATGGTGGAGGTCTTCACTGCATGCGGGTGGATGGTTGAAGTCATGAACTACACCCCTTGAAAGGCTATAGAAATATATTTTCATCTTCAATTAGAACTTACAGATTCCTTCAGGACTCTCTGATCACTATCACATTGGCCCATTTCACATATATTCTTGCATTTTGATATTTTTTGTTTTGCTATTTTTGATATTATTTAATTCTCATTTCTTGTTGTGTTTTTTTACATCTTTATGCACTTTATTTTATATTTACCACTATCCAGTGAAATGTACCCCCTGTTGTGGTATTTGCACATGTATATGCACTTTAACAATATTTTAAGACACTACTAACCAGTGGAATGTATGTATAATTCTTTAGCACTGCACTGTGTTGGGTTACTAATTTACAATTTTGTTAAAATTGTCGTGCTGGCTGCTCAGTTAATTCAATCTTTGTACTAGGTAGCACAGTAACTTCACAACCCCAAGTTCACAACTGCATTTGCCCACTCAATCTTTATAGTATTTAAGTAATTTCACAATATTTTCCTTGTTTCAGTCATTTTACAAAGATACAGAACTATAAAAAGTCCAGAGTGGTAATATATTTTGCATCATGGCATGTCAACCAGACAGGTTTCATTATAAACGCATTTGCACCATTCATGAAAGAAAGCAGTAGAATTTGTCACATCCACTTGCAACATTGTGTGGTCAACGGTTGGTATAATCTGTAGGCCCCCTGGCAGGTGACCCATAAAACCGCACAGAATTTGCAAGGTTCGATAGGTGGATTTTGCTGCCAACAGGGATATGAGCTTGTCTCCCAGAAGTTTCCCCTGCAATCATACTTCTCAGAAGCGGTGTACATGAACCAATAATACCAGGTCTTTCTGAACTGTTCTCTGTTCTGCACGGGCAGAGGGAGAACAAGGTCTTTCATACAAGATGCCTCCTTTAGTGAGGTGATAAAGGTTGGATCTATTTCCACACTGCTGGTACACGGGCCCTAGCTGCATTATATATAGGAGTATAAGTCCCTTTTTGTACATTTTTCTACAGAAGTCTTGTAGGTGTAGAAATATGTGGAGCTGGTTCTTGTCCCTGATCAACTGGTTCAGTGAGTGTTTTGAAATTTTCCCTAACATTGTTCCAAAAAATAAAAGTGACAGAACGCAGGACCAGATATGTATCCTATTACCTTTTTTGCCATTAAGGCCTCATACACACGGGCGTCTGCAAAAAAATAAGCAAAACGCCGGGCCTGACGGCTTTTTGCATTGACGTCAATGCCCGTTTTTTAACGTTGGCTTTCAGCGCCGTTTTCTGCCTCTATTCAAAATCAATGGTTCCCTATGGGAGCCCATTGATTTGAATAGAAGCTGCACCACAAGTCGGATCACAGTGATCCGACTTGCGGCGCGACTTGTGTGCTAGGTGTCTTAAAGGGGAACCCCGTAAAAAATTTGCATGGGGTCCCCCCCCAGAGCATACCAGGCTCTTCGATCTGGCATGGATTTTAAGAGGAGCCTCTTCCCGACAACCCTGGCCGTTGGTTGTCGGGGTCTGCGGGCGGGGGCTTATCGGAATCTGGAAGCCCCCTTTAATAAGGGGGCCCCCAGATGCTGGGCCCCCACCCAATGTAAATGAGTATGGGGTACATCGTACCCCTACCCATTTACCTGGGGGAAAAAAAGTGTGTGAAAAAAAAAAAATACTACACAGCTTTTTAAAATATTTTATTAAATCCGCTCCGGCATCTTCTCCTCTCTCTTCTCCATCGTCTTCTTTCTTTGGCTCTTTTGCGGGGTCTTCTGAGGGTCTTCTGCTCTTTTGCTCTTTTGCCACTGTCTCCCCGGCTAGCTTCTCCTGCCGCTGCTTCTTCTTCTTCTCCTCCTTCTAGAGATGTTGACTTGTCGCTCTCTTCCACTCGAATGCCGGGTCCCTGCTGCGCGGTTGCCTTATATTGGCATGGGGCGGAGCCACACGATGACGTCATCATGAGCCCCACCCTCATGATGTCACATCCTGGGGCGGAATTGTGATATGATATGCCCCACCCCAGGATGTGACATCGTGAGGGTGGGGCTCATGATGACATCATCGTGTGGCTCCGCCCCATGCCAATATAAGGCAACCGCGCAGCACGGACCCGGCATTCGAGTGGAAGAGAGCAACGAGTCAACATCTCTAGGAGGAGGAGAAGAAGAAGAAGCAGCGGCGGTAGAAGCTAGCCGGGGAGACAGCGGCAAAAGAGCAGAAGACCCCCCCGCCCCAAAGCACCCATACTCCCCATGTTGAGGGCATGCGGCCTGGTACGGTCCAGGAGGGGGGGGGGGCGCTTGCTCCTTACCCACCCCCTTTCCTGGCCTGCCAGGCTGCGTGCTCAGATAAGGGTCTGGTATGGATTTTGGGGGGGGGAACCTACGCCGTTTTTTTGGCGTGGGAGCTCCTCTTAAAATCCATGCCAGATCGAAGAGCCTGGTGTGCTCTTGGGGGGGGGTACCCCACGCAATTTTTTTGCGGGGTTCCCCTTTAAGACACCTAGCACACAAGTCGCGCCGCAAGTCGGATCACCGTGATTCGGCTTGTGGTGCGGCCTCTATTCAAATCAATGGGTTCCCATAGGGAACCATTGATTTTGAATAGAACGCCTGACGAGGCTTAACGATGTGTATACAACGTTAAGCAACGTTATTGAGCATTTTGCTGGCTCGGCGTCAAAAACGCCATGACGCTGCAGCTTCAGAACGCACTGATCCCGCGTTCTAGCTACAGCTCACTAACGCCGACGCCCTCTACTGCTCAAAAAAGTCAGCGTTTTAGAGGGCCATTGAATAACATGTAGAGCAGCAAAAAACGCCCAAAAACGTGGCATTACAAAACGCCTGTGTGTATGAGGCCTAAATCTCCAGTAGTTGGGTGATGATGTGGGGAAAAGTTTGCATTATTTACATGGGAAATATTTCTAATTTCTCTAAATAAAACCTGAGATGATAATGGAAGAGCGATGTGTGATATTCTCCATTGCTGTAGAGGCATTTCTGTACTGTCGGGCTGAAAAGTTTTCTAAGTATCCAGAAAAACTCTTCCTGACGTTTTTGGCTTAGGTTCTCGGGAACTGGGTTTCTAATAGGAATTTTACACTTGGGGTAACTGTAAGGGGTATTAATATGGGATTTCTTCATTCTTGTTTCCATCCAGGAGTCCACAAAAGTAGGCGAGGAAAGAGCTGTGGGGAACACATCAGAAGCCAGACATCCAAGTCCACTATGCAGCTCAGGGCCAGTCCAGAAGAAAGTGATTTCTCAGACATCCTCAACATCCTGTGGCAAAGCGTTTGATTTATCGCCCATCCGTCTCAAATTATTTCCACTTTCAAATAAAACCGAAGAAATAACACAGCAAGACCATGATAGGCACACCTCTAAAAATCCCGACTTGAGTCCTGCAATTTCTGCTAGTATTATGCTAAACAAGGTTGAGGATAATGAAGAGATGGCAAAAGAGATGAATATAAAACTAGA
This sequence comes from Glandirana rugosa, assembly GCA_018402905.1. Classification (NCBI taxonomy): domain Eukaryota; kingdom Metazoa; phylum Chordata; class Amphibia; order Anura; family Ranidae; genus Glandirana; species Glandirana rugosa. The sequence continues at coordinate 15,771 of BLSH010189924.1, forward strand.
CTCCCCTCTAAATGAAGGTTTGTTTTCACTTTTTTTTTTATTTTTTTTCTTTTGAGCCAGCAACAATTTTACAGTCTGCTAAATCCAGCTTTCTCAGCATTTAAAATTGCACGTTATATTAGTCTTGCAAAAATATTTTTAATTTGAGGTAAACATGGATATCAACAGTCAGCGAAAAGCACTGAGAAATAAGTTACCATATTAAAGCTGAAGCACTGATTTTTAAAAAAGCAGTGGTATGGCCTTAGCCAACTTCAGAGTTCTGAAGCTGGCGAAATGCTAAGCACATATGCAAAGTATGGGGTTCAGGAGTCTGAAGCTATCAGAGCGCTAATAAATGAATAGGAAATTTGAAGTACAAAAAAAGGCAAGAAGAGAACCCATTCCTATTACTGGCTCACTTCCGATCACAGAGCTTGCTTTACAACCATGGCTTGCATTTTAAAAATTGGTTATGTTGTGTGTAGCCAAGTGTAATATAGAGGAGAGAGGATAGTGATAGCCACTCTTGATAATTTGTTAATCATTTACTAAGGTTGGAACGATTTCTGATACACTAGGTTATGCTGCCACCTTCAGGAGAATTGGACATTGGCAACAAAAACCATAGTTGAACAGGCAATGTAACCACAGACTCTCATTATACTTCCGTTTTCTGCTAGTGTTTCAAAACCTTTTTTTCTCTTCAACTAAGATACTTTGTGGAACAACAAGAGCTTCATTTTCATTTTTCAGGATGAGCTGCTCCTCTACACTGCCTTGGTAGCTGTACCTGTACTGTAATGTGACCCTAGAGCACTGGACCCAGCTTTGTCACTTTCAAGGCACCCCATTAACCTCTCTTTAATTACCCATAGAGTGCTTTACTGGTCCAGGACAGTGTTACAACTGCTGTGAGTAATCCTGTCCCTGAAGACTCCTAGGAGTGTGCCCACCTGAGGGGCATAGGTCCTGCATTGGTACTCTACAGTACCTTTTTTGCCATGTTTACTTTAAGGCACTCGCCACACTGCTGCTGTTGTAATTTATTGGGGCTTGTCCCCTACTTTATAGCTTAGTGTGTGTGTGTTTGTTTTTTCTACGGCATCTTCCCCTTTTTGGTTTAGTGCTCTGGAGATTGATGCTACAACTTGCATTGTGTTGCACACCTTCTGTTATGTTTATTGCTATCAATTCTTCATCTGCATCTACACTGTTCTGGCTTGCAGCTGGCATACACATGCACAGTATTTTTTTTCGCTGCGCCTCACTGGCCTGTGTGGTGCTCTCCCAGCCTACGCTGACTAGCAGATGTCGGGCACATGCTCACTGGGCCATTTCGATGCGCCACTCTGACTCTTCACCAAATAGTGTGTTGCAATTGTCTGGCATGCCACATTGCACTGCCTTCTTTCCTCCTCAGCATAAGGTACCTCGCTGCCACAAAGCTTACAGTAAGGACTTCTAAGGCAACTCTCTTTGCTGCTGCCTACAGTGACACCGTAACATTTGAACATATAACCTCCCTGCTTCGCAGCTGGTTTTTACTGGTCATTTAATGCTGCATATTTACAATACGTCAGATCATGAACGCAAACGGTCCTGGGGCAGATTTCAGTGTTTCTCCACAAGGGCCCACTGTTTGAGTCTGCGTGCATGCTCCTCTGAGTCTTGTCTAGCTCCATCCAGCATTCCTCCGTTCTTTGTGTTGTCCAGAGAGGAATTTTCTGTGGCTTGGTCAGATTTTGACAAACATCGCTGCTATGATAGGTGACTGCAAATGTAATTCTATCTGTATTATACACACCTATCTATATCTACACCTCCTCCAGAATCCTCTTTGATTTGGATGCATCTTCACATTCATCTGTTAATGATGAGACGTGTAACCTATCTTTTGTGAATGAGTTTGTGCCCAAGGAAGTTCAGGCTGCTGATTTAACACTTTGGCTTAAAGATACCCTTTTGGGCCTCCCTGCATAAGGAATTGCGTGTTCAAAACTTCAACATTTGGGAATCTTTCATTCAAACCTTGCCCATAGAAACTCAACAAAATGCTTTCAACATCAATGTTATCTACTCCGACTCCTAGCCAGTGATCCTCCAATTGACATTCCACGCCTCTCTTAAATTGAATTACATGTGCTAATCTAAAAATTGAGGCCTCCGCCCTCTTCCTTTTGCTTGCTACTTGCTAGTCCGACGGCCATTTATTCATTCAAATGTTTTTTAATGTACCCCACTAGACCCAGCACGGATAGGACTCGCTCAGCTTATACTAACATACTGTATATTGTCTTTCTTGATTTAATTTGTCGGCCAAACGTTGCGGCCATTGTTATTTGTATCCTCACCATAAAATGTAATTTTAAAAAAAAAAGATACCATTTTGGTTGTTAATGACGTGTATGTCTTGATATGGAGGAACCTGCTTCTAAATTCTCTAAGGTTTCTAGTCTGGGGTTCCCTTAAGAGTCCTCAACCTGTGGAAACATTTCCAGAACACTCGTTAATGCAGCCTTTTTTGTATGGTGATTGTTCCACTCCTGACAAGCTATTTTCACCTCCCAAGCATTTTGCTGTGCAATACCCTTTTGAAGAGGCATTTAAGAAGTGGGTGGTTTCCATTGTGAATCTTGCCTAAATAAAACACTTGATTGATCCTGTTGAGGACATGCCAATGTTTAAGGGCACAGTGGACAAGAGAATGGAAACCCCTTTCAAGTCCTTGTTCTTCTTGATAGGCCCTGTCTACAACCTGTTATTGCTGTCATGTCCATTTGCCAAACCTTGGTGGTATGGACCAAGGATATGTTTAATGCACCTGAGTCAATCCTAGCTGATTTTTTAAAATCTGTGAGCAAGTCATCACAATGAGGGGACACTCCCAATTTCTCAGTGTTGGGGGCATCTGTTAGCCTTTGCGCCCACCTGATACAAAAGCATCTTGGATGCATGTGGTATTTTTATGGATTACAAGCTAGAACGTTAATCTCGGTCTTCTCTCCGATTACTGTTGTCCAACCCAGCAATGTCCTGGACGTTGCTGGAAGTGGCAGCAGACCAGTTGGTGACTACCACATGGAGATCTGAGGTTGCAGTCAACATCAACTAACTGTGAGATTAGAAACCACTGCCTGATATGCTGTTTGTTATCTAGCTTCTGATGTGCCTCTGTCCATATGGGTGTTTGTTGCACTTGATCACGGTGGTGGAGGAAGAGGTACGGGTGTTTTAGGACGCACACTTATTCCTGCCACCAAGGATTTATGGATTAAATGAATTATTATCAAGCACGTTAAGTAGATGCTCTGCTGTGAATTATATTTTGGTATACACTAATTGGTTTGTTCACCTTTTGGAAGTTAAAAGATGATCTGTGTTCTCTCAGTGGGCGCCAAGAAAAAGATGTTAATTATCAGCATCAAAATCTTATTCTATTGCTTACTCATACAATTGAAACCATGTGTAAGAAAATGGAGGGTGATTACACAAATAATGATAAATAATTAATATCAATATTATTAATCCACACCCACTTCTCAACATTCTTTTTAGGGGTAGGTCGGCAGTGAAACACACAATATGCACTGTAGGCAAAAAAGATTATATTGTACCCAGAATTAAAATCAACAGCTCAGTCTCCAATAATAAATATTTACATGAATTCCAATACTCTTTACCAATCCCAGGGGAAGAGGCAAGGGTTGATATCTCTCGTAGGCCCAGTCCCTTGGGCTTGGACCTACAAGTGTATAAGCTCTTTCACTCTCCAAGTCCCAGGTCCACTGCTCCAGCCACATCTTCCCAGTCATCTCCGCAGACCGTCCTCTCCTCCAGTCATGCTTCCTTTCCCAGATACCAGTCCAGCTACTTTTATGCTCCTTCCTTCCATTCGCTATCATTGAGAAATTCTGATTAGTTTCCAAGCTACAATAAAATCTTTCCCAAGAAAGGGATTGGACGGGCTCCAAGTCTACCTGGCTATGATGCTTAACCAATATTAAAGGACATTTGGCATCTGAAACTTTCATAAGCATATCTCCTGACATAAACAGTTAGCCACTTTGCGTCCCAAAGCCACACGAGCTATGGTGCCGAGATGTCTGGAAAAGGCCCCCACCTGTATTCCACAACCTTGCAAAGACAAAGGGTAAACTTAATTGCCCTGCATATAATTTGGCTATTGACGGCACCAAGCTTTTGTCTTTTGAGAGACGAGACAGTCTTGTCGTGTATGGTGTACACACAACTTTAGATCAGCTTTAGATAACTTTAGATCAGCTATGTTCATAGCCATCTCACTATGTATTCCCACACCTCACATTAATCCCATATAAATATATAAGTGGATTCCCTGGTTTGCTTTTTTTCTTTTCCACCATCTTACTTTTTTTCTGTGCTGTCCTTCCTTTCTCTTTTATGTTGTTTTTTTCCCCTCTTTTATAGTTTTTTATAATTGATATTCTTGGTCTGTCAAACGTGAAGCTCAGTGTGGCGTTCTTGATCTTTTTAATGCTACGGGATGCAATCTTTGTTGGTGTTTCCCTGATATAATTTCTACTACAAGGACCAGAACATTTGGTATACCGCAGAAGAATTCCCACAAGTTACATAATCTCCGACCTGCTACACAGCACCTATTTTACTAGTTGTCTTTTCTCTCTGTTTGCATGCTGTACTTTGACATCAAGGATTAGTTCCCTTTGGTCTCAATCTGCATCATCTTTAATTTTATTACTTTTATAATTTCATCATGGAGCCTTCTACCTACAAATCTCAAATTTATTAATGGTCTTTCTACTTCCATTTGCAATGGGTGAGAAATTGAGGTTTTATTTATTTGTCTTATTTTGTAAATGATCCCTTCATACTAATATATTATGCTTTTAACCTGTTTCATATCCCCTTTGTATCCTCTGTTTCTTGTAACTGAACTCCATCTGTTCACATTTCACATGGGCGTCATCAGTTCAGTCACATTTTTTCAAAGGAAACACTGGTTCAGTTTACACCAGTAATTCCCCAGTAACAGCAGAAACAAAAGGGCCAACATTATTTTTTTTTAAAAAGTGTGGCTGTGGGGGTGCGGAGGGTTTACGTCAACAAGGGACCCCCAGATTCTGACCCTCCATTCCTTATGTGGGGGGGTCACCCCTACTCATTAACAATAAAAAAAAAAAAAAAAGACTAGTGTAATGAACACTTTTTTTAAAAAATGTCTCCTAATGTACCTAATGTAGATCCAACATCCATCTCATAGTCCAATGATGTAGGTCCACGTCAATCATGGTGAATAAGGACCACAGACCCGCACGGATAAAAAAACAAAAAATAAAACAAAAACCACGACCCGCTGAACCCGTCCACTCCCGTTGCTTGCCAGCTCTGAATGACATTGCCAGTTCTCCCTGTCACTAAAATAAACAAAAAGACTGGGCCACCCTCAGCTGGTGACCCCACCCCTTTGTTTACTTTAGACAAGGGGGGGCAGTGTGTGCAAGGAGGGACCAGTGTGTACAGAGAGGGGGCAATGTTTACAGAGGTTGGGGGGGGGGTGCATACACAGAGGGTTTGTCACTTGCCGGCTCCAAATTACCAATTCTCCCCACCACTAAAGTAAACAAAGAGCCCTGCCCCTTTGCTTACTTTAGCACTGGGCGATATGGAGCCGTCACTTCCCCACTGCTAAAGCAAACAGAGAGGCGGGGTCACCAGGTGACCCCCGTTTTTTTGTCTATCTTATAGACTTTGTTAAATTTTGTAATAACATTGTTAAGTCTAGCTGATAAATATTCCATATTATAAGCATTGTGTATGTACTTATAAAGGTCCTTCTTAGACGTTGAAGATGTCTTCTTCCATTTCAAAGCAATCAGACACCTGGCTGCAGTCAAAATGTGATCAGTCAGTTTCATAGTTAAAGTGTTAGAATTCCGTATAGGTAAGCCCAAGAGGTACTGTATTGGATCTAAAAAAATCGGGGGGCCAAAAATGTATTCTAGGAGAAATCGAAGGATTTCCCAAAATAGGCGGATGATGGGCACACCCAATAGATGTGATAGAGTCCTTGGAGACTCATTGCACCTCCAACACTTAAGGATAATATTGGGTTGAGTGTATGGAGGAGTTTTGGGGATAAATTCAATAAAAGAGACTTTTATAGTGATCCTTATTATAATTTTAGAGGATTTATATAGTGCCAATAGTTTGCACAGTGCTTTACAACATGAGGGCAGACAGTACGGGAGGAATCTGAGGGCCCTACTCATTAGAGAGGGTGCATATGGAGGTTTTATTAGTGTGTCCCCAATTTCCTCCCATTTTTCCACATCTTTGGGTTGGCCTACAGCTTTCTCTCATTTGAGTGCATATTTCTTTTTTTGTGGAGGAGATCAATCTTAATTATAGAGAGTAAACTCGTCGTGAAGGTCCAGCTAAATAGATTTTCTCAAAAGGTGTTAATTTAGCAAACGTCAATTTGACAGTGAGCATATGTACTTAAAGTGTTTGTTAATGCACACTTAGAAGTCACTGCCAGCCCCTCCAATATATTAAGGCATAGCACACTGTATATATCTTTTCCAAAAACGGGGCTTGTAAATGCCTATTTAGAGCTTTCTTCAAGCTGGACACATGACCCACAGCCGCTTTTCAGCTTCAATACATGGCTTCTGCAAGAGGGGCCGAGATCCCCCTCTGATGTCAGTCGTGGAGATCGCATGGCCGCTCAGCCTCTCCTCCAGATGCCTTGTCTCAGAGCTATAAAGTGGTCATGAGTTACATGACCAGCCTGAAGAGAGCTCCAAATGGGTATTTACAAGCCTTGTTTTTTGAAGCGATATATAGAGTGTGCTATGCCTTAATATATTAGAGGGGCTGCCAGTGACCATTTAATATTTTTTTGGATTAGTACTAATACCGGACATGGGGCGTGGGGGGGGGGCGGAGACACACAGCAAGGAGCTGACAGGTGGGGAGGAGGGGGAGAGGTGAGAGCAGAGCAGGGCTGCAGTTGACACAGGAATGTCTCAGACAATGGTGGTCAGGGCTCAGAAGCCCTGATTTTCGTTGTCTGCACACAGAGGGGATACAGGAAGTGGCAGGTTCAGGCATGTTTTTTTTTTACAGTTTAGAGGGGGGCAGATTACATAGCACCAAGCACTGTGCTGTTTAATCTGCTTTAACAAACACTTTAATTAGTAGGTATGTGAATAAAGCTCTGGATAACAAGTGAAGTGAGGATCGGAATTTACCTTTAGTGGAATTAAAGATATCTTGAATGTGGAATAAATTATGTGCCTACCAGGGACCAGCGATTTGATGTACGACGATAAACGAAAGTGAAGGAGTACACATAGTAGAGAGGTTAAATGTGAAGCTACAGATGAAGAGCAGAATTTCGCTTTACAGTATATCCTAATGCTCCTAGTGTGAACCATGGGAGCTAGCAAATAGTGGCTAGGAACACCTGAGGTGGAGGACCAAAGAAGGGAGTTGGTGCGAACTGGAGCAATCTGAAGATGTTTAATCTCGGTCCATTTGTTAAGCAAGTAGTAGAGTGAGGACTAAGAGATCAGGTAAAGCAGATGAGCTGCTAGATAGTATTTTGTAATATCTGGAAAGTGTAGGACCTAAGAGAGAGAGTGTGAGCACCGCTCAGACCTTGTATAGCTCCAAATTCAGTGCAGGTGCTAGCCCCGGCTCATCACTGTCAATAGTAATCCCAAGAAGATGATGATGGCTTCACACCAACACCGTCAGTTAGTTAGTTACTGGCTTACTGGCTTATTGTGATTCCTTTATACTGAACATGCTGGACATACTCAGTCCACATTCGTTCCATGAGTACTGTGCACAGGAAGATCCTCACTTAGCAATAGTGGGTATAGGTACTTGGGATTAAGAGCATATATGATAAATAGCACACATTCTTCTGCAGTCCCTGAAGTTCCTCTCAGGTTAATAGCTCTTCCAGACAATGGTCTTACACTGACACACTGCTCCAGCCCCCTGAATCAAGCTCCCTCACAGACCCGCAACATGTGGCCTGTCTGACTAAAGCTAAAACTAATCCTACAAAATCCCTGACTTTGTGCAAGTGTACAAAGTGTGCAAGTGTAAGAATTGATGCTGGTTTTTAAGCCAAAGTGTAGTCACAGCATATATTGATTTGATTTGATTTTTCTTCTGTTCACTTACGTTGCATTTTGTAAATTGATAAATCGAATTAAATTAAATATATATATATATATATACACTTGCAATCAGAAATATTCAACCCCCCCACCTCAATAGACAATACAGTGATG